>SDVV010011840.1:0-15698 GCA_016164225.1 Gammarus roeselii | reverse complement strand
TGTCGTCCCTCAGTGGTAATGTGGTAACGTGGAGTAAAGTAGTAAAGTAGTAAGAAGGGGGACACACACTAGGCCGTCGGTCAATAATAATAAAATCGGGGTTGGCAGTGATTGCTTTTAAAAATAATTATTATGGCCGGGAGCCACACCATACTAATCCTATAGATAATATCTACATATGAAATAAATAGATGGGAAACACAGAATCTTGCCTGCTGTCATACCTTCAGGCTTGTACAAACAGGACCATTCGCACACTAAGGCTGCAAATTGAGTTATAAGACATACCTACCATACTAATACTGTAAAAGAATATATAGTGATAAATGAACACAACATATAAAAATATCCCAAGCCCCCACCGCTACGAACCCAATCAAGCATCGATTGAGTCATATATACCACAACTAGATAAGAAAACATACGTACATGTCCACATAAAAAATATATATAGAAACAATAAACCATACATGAATGAATAACGATACATACACTCACAACGTATCAAACGTGACATGGAAACAAATTTATAAGACAAGGAACAGGTAAGAGCAAACTCAGATAATCTTCCAGGAGCGCATCCAACTTTTTGCCTAGGGGATCCTTGCGCCTCGCCCCATCAGAAATTTGAAATAACACTAATCCTACCAGAACCGAATAAATATATATAACGAGCAACAGTTAGTGACCAATTATACTCCACTACAACCATCCAAAGAAGAAAAAACTTATAAATAAATATAATATATATCAAAATACAGTACAAATTAAATGTTCATAACATTAACCTTGCCAATCGAGGCCGCAAGCCTGCTTCCATCCCGCCGTTCCCCCCTTCCGTTCCCCTTCCGTCCCCCTCCCCTTCCGATCTCCCCCTCATCCACCCCCGTTCGTTAGCTGACTTGGGGCACCAAACCAGTTCCGGTACCCTACGCTCTCGTCCGTCCCCTCGTTTCTGCGCTTACCCCGTGTACGAACCGGTTGAGTCAAGCTTGCATGCATCGCGTACTACCCCGGTGAAATGTTATGTGCAAATTCCCGTAGACCGGACAAAATCCGTCGTTTGGCTATATACTAACTCCTACTGTGCAAGTGCACCGAGTTCCTCCACTGTGCAAGTAATGACGACATTTCTAAAGCCGAGTTCCTATTTTAAACCTGTAATGCCACCAGAGTTAAAAACATAGTATTGTGTGATCCTGAGTTGACTTGACAATAATTAATACACGCAAATTGTTCCGTTTGTATCAAAGATAAACTGGAATGGATCAACCACTGTTGTGAAGTTAAGGACGTATTCAAGTTTACGAAATCGCGTACTGTGAGGGTAACCTTTCATAAGCAGAAATGGTGGTGAAGAGTACACCTTCTGTGCTATTCATGTATCACATTTAATGCCCTGGTACTAATACAATTGCGGATCCTGTTCGTCCCTGTTGCAGCATGCAATCGTTATTTTCCACTTGAACATCATTTCAGATCCTCTTAACCTACAAGCCCATCATACCAATTGCTTTGCCTGCTCAGCGCTTGACCATGACTAGAAAAATTGTGAATCATTAAAAAAATTACATCACGGGCAAGATCATCATTCTCTGTCCATGCATTACCTCTAGCAAAAGAAAGTTTCTGAGACAAGAGAGGTGACCTGTACCTGATAGGAATGTTGCCAATGTGGCAGCCTCGGGCGATGACACGCAGCTTATGTTACAAAAATGACCGATCTTCCAGGTGTTTCAAATACTAATCGCATGCATCACTATCGCTTTAACTTAAAATAATGAAGCACGTGCCTTATTTGGTTCTTCGAAAATAAGTTTAGTTGGATCTAAAATATTGCCTACTCCCGGTCATCATGGGCATAGCCTGGAGGGTTGGCGGGGGTAGACGCCTCTCCTCTCCCATTGAAGTCCAGAACTATAAAGAACTGAACAGGAAAAATGCAAAGAGAAGGGTTTTAAAACAGTCCATTCATTAAATAGTAATTCCCCCTCGAGCCGGGGCCAGTGCCACCACGGCTATCTCCGTTCAGTGTTCTAACACAACAAAAAGTTACTAAAACGAAGCGATTTTGCCTTATACAAGTGTACTTTAATACAAAATCTCTCTGAGTGTGGATAGGATACATTTTATTTCTCTCAAAATCAATCAAATAAAGGAAGCAAGGCGTGCAAACTATTGATGATCGAGATGACCACACCAGTAATTTTTGTTCTCGAAGTGCCTAACAGATATTTGACATCCTAGGAATAAATGTCCACGCAGCGCCTGGTGAATTCAAGTACCAAACACGCGCAGGTTCTTTTTGGAGTACGTACATCAGTCGATTTGAGTGTGTCCGCTAGGTGACCGCTCCTGAGCTGCCCTTGTAAATTCTGGCTTATTTTTGCCGAAATTACGTAACCGTATTCTTAGAACAACATTTTATTTCATTCTGCATCAACTATAAGGCACTTCAAATCTGTCGTTCATCAAATGAGACATGCAACAGTGCGTGTATTTCACATGTCAAAACAAGGGCTCTGATACGTGTTCAGTGCATGTATATCACAGATCAAAACAAGGGCTCTGATACGTGTGCAGTGCATGTATGTCGCATGACAAAACAAAGGCTCTGATACGTGTTCAGGGCATGTATATCACATGTAAAAAACAAAGACTCTGATACGCCTTCAGTGCGTGTTTATCACATGCCAAAACAGGGTTTCTGATATCTGTTCGATGCATGTATTTCACATTTCAAAACAAGGGCTCTGATACATATTCAGTACAAATCACATGTAGGAACATGGGCTCTGGTACGTGTTCAGTGCGTGTATATCACACGTCAAAACAAGGGCTCTGATGCGTGTTCAGTGCGGGTACATCACACGTCAAAACAAGGGCTCTGATACGTGTTCAGTGCGTGTATATCACATGTCAAAACAAGGGCTCTGATGCGTGTTTAGTGCGGGTACATCACACGTCAAAACAAGGGCTCTGATACGTGTTCAGTGCGTTTATATCACATGTCAAAACAAGGGCTCTGGTACGTGTTCAGTGCGTGTATATCACACGTCAAAATAAGGACTCTAATGCGTGTTCAGTGCGGGTACATCACACGTCAAAACAAGGGCTCTGATACGTGTTCAGTGCGTGTATATCACATGTCAAAACAAGGGCTCTGATGCGTGTTTAGTGCGGGTACATCACACGTCAAAACAAGGGCTCTGATACGTGTTCAGTGCGTTTATATCACATGTCAAAACAAGGGCTCTGGTACGTGTTCAGTGCGTGTATATCACACGTCAAAATAAGGACTCTAATGCGTGTTCAGTGCGGGTACATCACACGTCAAAACAAGGGCTCTGATACGTGTTCAGTGCGTGTATATCATATGTCAAAACAAGGGCTCTGATGCGTGTTCAGTGCGGGCACATCACACGTCAAAACAAAGGCTCTATTACGTGTTCAGTGCGTGTATATCGCATGACAAAACAAAGGCTGTGGTGCGTGTTCAGTGCGAGTACATCACACGCCAAAACAAGTACTCTGATACGTGTGCAGTGCGTGTATATCATATGTCAAAACAAGAGCTCTGATGCGTGTTCAGTGCGGGCACATCACACGTCAAAACAAAGGCTCTAATACGTGTTCAGTGCGTGTATATCGCATGACAAAACAAAGGCTGTGATGCGTGTTCAGTGCGTGTATATCACATGTCAAAACAAGGGCTCTGATGCGTGTTTAGTGCGGGTACATCACACGTCAAAACAAAAGCTCTGATACGTGTGCAGTGCGTGTATATCACACGTCAAAACAAGGGCTCTGATGCGTGTTCAGTACGGGTACATCACACGTCAAAACAAGGGCTCTGATACGTGTTCAGTGCGTGTATATCATATGTCAAAACAAGGGCTCTGATGCGTGTTCAGTGCGGGTACATCACACGTCAAAACAAGGGCTCTGATACGTGTTGAGTGCGTGTACATCACACGTCAAAACAAGGGCTCTGATACGTGTTCAGTGCGTGTACATCACACGTCAAAACAAGGGCTCTGATACGTGTTCAGTGTGTGTATATCATATGTTAAAACAAGGGCTCTGATGCGTGTTCAGTGCGGGTACATTACACGTCAAAACAAGGGCTCTGATACGTGTTCAGTGCGTGTACATCACATGTGTTTCCCGCTCTTAATTAGGTCCAGAACACATCTTCGAAAAGGTTCTCATAATTTTGTTAATCTAAATTTTTTACCTATAGATTACAAAAAATTGTTAGAATCGTTTCTGTGAGTAGGTTCTTAGAATTTGTGTCGCGATTTCTAGCTAATTATTTGTCCCTCTTTCTTTCTGAATTTATCGTTCGCTCCCAAAATTGTACGTGGAAGCTCTCTCTATAAATCGTATGAAACTATCAAGGAACTGTACACTGATGAAATCGGCTACTGGCAATGGGTTCCTAGAGCGCGCTTTGTTTAATTTATTTTTTTGTTCATGTTTTCTTTGCTGCTTCACATATTCAATTCCTTTCAACATTTCGTGTGTGTTTTGCACTATCAGAAACATTTGAATAACCGGACCGAAATATTCGTTCTTTTTAACTTTGTAAATTATACCGTGTTTCTGTGATGCCTACACATACTATTTTAAATGTACAACTTTGAAGTAAAAGGCTGTGAACCTGTGTAAAAATTTGAACACACTCGTCGGACTCTAAAAAAACGAATTTTAACAATTCTATGCTAATCTGCGTTCAATTGTGTACGATCCCTTGATAATTCAAGTTCAGCGCGTTTGTTGATGATCAATAGAAATCGCTGTTTATTAGCCCTAGCATAGCAGCTTCACAACATGTGCTTTCAACGTATTGCCATCAATAGAAATCGCTGTTTATTAGCCCTAGCATAGCAGCTTCACAACATGTGCTTTCAACGTATTGCCATCAATAGAAATCGCTGTTTATTAGCCCTAGCATAGCAGCTTCACAACATGTGCTTTCAACGTATTGCCATCAATAGAAATCGCTGTTTATTAGCCCTAGCATAGCAGCTTCACAACATGTGCTTTCAACGTATTGCCATCAATAGAAATCGCTGTTTATTAGCCCTAGCATAGCAGCTTCACAACATGTGCTTTCAACGTATTGCCATCAATAGAAATCGCTGTTTATTAGCCCTAGCATAGCAGCTTCACAACATGTGCTTTCAACGTATTGCCATCAATAGAAATCGCTGTTTATTAGCCCTAGCATAGCAGCTTCACAACATGTGCTTTCAACGTATTGCCATCAATAGAAATCGCTGTTTATTAGCCCTAGCATAGCAGCTTCACAACATGTGCTTTCAACGTATTGCCATCAATAGAAATCGCTGTTTATTAGCCCTAGCATAGCAGCTACTATGTCTGAGAATTAATTATTTTCCGTGAATAACGGTGTAATAGACCTTTGACCATATACTTATTGATCGCATTTTCATCTTTGCATCATTGTTAGCCATCATCTTAGACAATACTTACACACGGTCTTGCACAATATAAAGTCATGGGTCCTCCTTTTAACGCGGAGCCCTAAAATGATAAGCTAGTAAGACGATCTCTAAGCCCCTCCAACAACAAACCCTCTGAATAGTCCACGTCACTGATATTTAACCTTGAATTAAAGACATGTCGCTCCATAGCCACACCGCAAACAGAAGCAAATCCTGCGACAAATGCGCATGTGCCAAAAATAACAGGGACTGCATATCATGCAAAGGCCAAAAATGTACCAGAACCAGCAAACCAATAAATATAGAACTGCTGCACTGCCCAGACACTCCGGTGGCCAGCGCATATGCCCCATAAAGTGATAAAGAGAAGCCTGTCCTGTCCCACAGGATAGCTCATTTGTTGATAGATACTCACCCAACGCTGCTGAACTCTCCATCTCCCACTTCCTGTACCTCTGAAACTGAGTCCGTAATCTCCACTTCCCCGTCCGATACAAAGCCTCTAATCGTCACCTCAACAGAGAAATCCGCAACAGCTACCCACCCAGCGTTGCTGAACTCTCCCTCTCCCATTTCTTGTACCTCTGAAACTGAGTCAATAATCTCCACTTCCCCGTCCGATACAGAACCTTTAATCGTCACCTCAGCAGAAAAACTGGCAACAGCAAACCCGGCTCACTGTGAAGCATCAGGCACCAGCACCGGGTCAACAGAAAATATCAGGACCCTAAGACAATACTCATTGGTGATATCCTCATGACAAATGTGCTAACGTCCGACCTTTCAGATAGATGCAGTTTTGAAAAAAAAAAATATTAATGATTATGGTGTTCTGTCTAAAATCATTGCAAGCGCAAATCCATTCAAAAATTACACTATTGTGCTCACGGACTACGTCAAAAATGAAGTAGTAGTCAAAATAACCCCCGCAATTTTAACTAAAAGCCAAAATGCTAAGATGTACATGGCAGAACCCCTCAATCTCAAAACAATGGAACAGATGCGCTGTTTCATGAGTCTATGCCACTCCTTGAGGCTCAAAGTTATCCCAACAGGCAAACTAAGAGACGAATTCCCTGGTGCTCCCGACAAGTGATTGTTTCATTCGGAGAATGCCAGTCTAAACAATAAGGGAATTATCAAAATCTTCAACACGGTAGCACGTTACGTTCCTCAGAGGGTTGAGATATTGCCATCCCAATACTATAAAAATGTCGGATGCAAGCAATCATTACTCTGGTCTCCTCCTTTCCTCTACTTCCCTCCATCATATGGCCATCATCTCGTATCGTCACTCCATCAACGTCAGCAAAAGACATCTACTCGCAGACAACTCCCATTCTAGCGCCCTCTCGTCACCCTCAAACTGAGATTCAAACTAAAAATCACCAATCAGTGACTCCTTATCATCCCCCACAATCAGCTCCCAAGCAACGCCTTTTCAACACGGTCGCAGCAATAGCGTCTCATCAGCGCCTCCTCATTTCTTCTCCTACCCTCCTCCTCCTGTCTACACTACTCACGCAAATTCGTCTAACTATGCTTGCAGCACATCCCCAATTCCCCCTATCGCTACCATTCCTTAACCCCAGCCCAAACTCCGACTCTACCTATTCCGCTAATCCCTCCCTTATATTACTCCCGTTCACCCATTCCTTCCTCGAGCTCCTCCTTTCGCTACCATTCCCTACCCTCAGCCCAAACTCCAACATTACCTATCCCGTCAATACCTCCCATATATTACCCCCCTCAATCTGTTTTCTCCTCTAGCTCTCACCTTCGCTACCATTCTCTAGCCTCAGCCCAAACTCCAACTCTACCAATCCCGCTAATCCCTTCCATGTATTACCCCTATCCACCCATTCCTTCCTCTAGCTCGATTCAGCCATCATCAGCCATGCCTCTCTTCAACCATCGATCTAAATTTATTTCCTTTGGTTCTGTTCGGTCTCCCCTGCTCCAGCTCACCCTCAATAACGAAGAACCGAACCAAAAGCAACGATATCCCAAACATACAAACAATGCTTCTCGAGAATTAGCCACCAGACTCTCAGATAACGTCAGTAAGAGTGTTACTGAAGAGCATATTAATAATCTAAATGAGGGTGGTGTTGCTGACACATGAAACAACAAACTGAATAACGAATGCCAGTGCAGGTGACTAAAAACTTGCAACAATTCCCCCGAAACACCAACATCGACACCTTTCTCAATGATTTGAGATTAAAAAGACAATCAACATTAGCAGATGGACATTGTATGATTCATGCGGTCAAAGGATCCTTAGTAAAACAAACAGAACTTATCGATGAAAACATCTTGGAGGTGATAAAAACTAAAGCAATGGAGGAATCCTTCAATTACATAGAAGATTACGAAGCCTTCACTGAGTATAAAAAAAATTATAGGTTCCTCTCCGAGATAAAAAATATTTTGGAAACAAAGAGTTCAATAGCAGTTTTAGCGATCTAGTCCCCTCAATTCTCAGCAGCACACTCGAAATACAAATCGCAATCTTAGATGAAACAAACCCGGACATTGTAACAAAAATTGTAATGAATCCAACCAACCTTAAGAATGATGAGGACCACTATAGTAGTCTTGCACCAACCCACCCATTGAAGCCGCATTTTGAGCAACAAAATATTGCAGCGAAGCGCAACAAGCACGTGGAAACAAATGTGCAGTGTTCCAATAGGTATTCGTTCTTGCAATACGACAATAATATATCAATTTCAATGACACCAACAGTACTGTGAGTAAAAACAAATTACTAGAGGCACAAACTGTTCAAGCTGGGAGCAGCAACCACCCCTCGGAAACCATGTCTATAAATACTCATCAGAACCCAAATAATATCGTGATAAAACATATAAACGTTAGAAGTTTAGGAACAAAGATGGATCACATCAAAACGATGATGAAGGAGAACTCAATAGACATAACATGTCTGACTGAAACTTTGCTGGAATCTGACATTAACAATACCTTCATCGAGATTGACGGCTTCAATGTTTATACAAAAGAGCGAAAGGAAAGGAGGTAGAACCATGATTTATGTGCGAAAAGAATATGCCTCTCCTCAAGTATTGCTTAACGACAGCAATGAAGTTGATGATCTTTGGGTGAACATCCAGGTACGAAAAAACAGATCGTTTGTTGTTGGTTCTCTTTACAGGCTACCCAAAGCCAGTGTACCGTCTTTTCAATACATCGAAGAAAGATTTCAAGAAGCTATCCGCTTAGAAAAGACGCTGTTTATTTTGGGAGATTTCAATGATTATCAATTGAAATTGAAATCCAACAATATGAAGCCGATTTTAGACCGACTCGGGCTGCATCAGCTCATAAAAAGTGCAACAAGAATTACTCCCGAATCCCAAACTGTATTGGATCTGCTCATAAGTAACAATCCGTCTTCCATTGGTACCAAAGACGCGGATCCCAATACTTTCTCGGACCGTCATGAAATAAACTGCACCATTAACATCAAAAAAGATAAAAAAACAAGTATACAATGTCTGAACGCTATGGCGCCAACGGAAACTAAAACAATGAAAAGCATGCCGGGTAAATGGATTACAGAAAAACTGCAAAACGAAATTGCACTTTAAAATTATCTCAAATGCAGAGCAAAACCAAGCCGCACTTGGTCAGAATGATTTCGAATTCAAAATAAAAGAGTCAAATGAGATGTCACGAGAGCAAAAATTAAATTCCATCATGAGGAACTAGAACAGTGCAAAAACAATAAAAAAGAAACGTGGAATGTACTGAAAATAATTGTTCCATACAAAAAAAATCACCGCGCCTACTTATCTGAATCCTCAAGCAGCTTCAGAGAAGTTTAACAACTACTTCGCTGGAGTTGGGAAACAGGTTTTTGAAGAGTTAACCCAGGAAGCTTATCAAGGATTACAGAGCGACGCAACAGATACATGAAGTCCAAAAGCTTTCGATGGAGACCGACTAAGAAGCAAACGTCAAATGGAAACCAAAGCAACTATCGCAACACGAAGTAAAACGAGCTGTATTTGCCTTGAGGAACACAAGTTCTACAGGAATATATGGTTTCGCCCTACAATACCTGAAAAACAGCCTAATAGTTTCCTTGTCTTATATCAGCACAGTTATTAACACCTCCATAGCAAGTGAAACTTTTTCAGAGACATGGAAGCATGCAATCATAAAAGCAATTCATAAATCTGGTGACAAGAATAAACCATCCAACTTTAAACCGATCAGTCTTCTGCCTGTCCTATCCAAGATTCTAGAAAAGGCAATATCTATCCAATTGATTGATTACCTCGAATCAAACAAGCTGTTCAATGACTACCAGTATTCTTATCGGCGAAAATTGTCAACAGAAGACGCACTTATGAGCATCAATGAAGATCTGTTCAATAGCTTTCATAAGGGGCAGATATCTCTGCTGGTATTGCTAGACTTATCGAAAGCATTCGACATTGAAATAGCCCCTACTTGGTTCGACTGTTTTCTGATGAATCGGCCACAATCAGTTAAACTCGATAACGCAACTACGTCACATCCGACCACAATTGCCTTTGGGGTCCCTCAAGATTCGATACTTGGCCCTTTGTTATTCCTGGTTTTTGTAAATGACATCGACTGTGAATTAGCAAAAAATCAAGCGAAAATGGTAATGTACGCCGATGATGTTCAAATATTCCTTCCCCGAAAGCCGTCAGATCTGAATGCGATGAAAGACGACGCTGAGACAGCCGCAACGAACTGAAATCTTGGTATGATAAAAATGAACTCAAGCTCAACTATGAAAAAACAAAATGGATCCCGAAAAGAAAAGCATTTCTCATGAATTTCTCTATCTGGATAGACAAATCTGATATTCCTGTTGAAGATGATGTTATAAGTCTAGGAGTATGGTTTGATCCCGATTTTTCCTCCAAGCACCACGTAACTACTCTGTGTTCCCAGTTGAATGGAACACTTTTGTTCCTAAGCTCCGCATAAAAAGAATTGGATTTCAAAACAAGATTGCTGATTGTCCACGTTTTAGTATTCTCTCACATCAACTATTGTCTTTCGATTTGAGGGAAATGCCCCAAAACTCGAAGAGAAAAAGTGCAACGTTGTATAAACTTTGCGGCAGGAATAACATGCGATGGTGACCACAGAAAACGAGACCACGTAAGTCCTCTCCTCGAAAAATTTCAGTGGCTCAATATCGGCAACAAACTGGCACTCCATGAGTCGATCAGAATTCATAACGATCTTCTAGAAAAACGTTCACCCGGCGGTCAAAGACCCATATATTCTCGAGGTGAAAAGAACAATCGATTCACAAGAAATAATGATACTCTGAACGTTGAACAAAGGAAAACCGAAACTGCCTGTTGAGCTTATTCGATCACTGGACCAAAATCCTGGAACAACCTCCCAACAAGCCTCAAAAATCTTAAATCCAACACGTCCTTCAAGAATAGGCTTAATGAGCATCTATTGACCAATCAATTCAGAACCGTACATTTCCCTACAAACGCAAGCTAAATGCATAATACCCGTAACCAGAAATTGCATTCTGTTCTTCAGCATATCCGAAAACACCACCACCACAACTCACAACATTGAGACACCATCAAATCGTTTTTACTCTGACGATACAAATGTTTTCTATGTTGCCACCGATCACAATTGTCTTTGTTAATTACCATATGTGTTAACTAGCGTTTTGTCTATTTCTATGTTTCAAATGTGTTAATCGGTTTAGCATAATTAAAATACGATCTCAGTCTTTTCGAGGAATGATAGGCAGCTTCTAACTTTGACAAAGGCTAAGTCGATTTTAATATAATTAATTGAATGATTTCTAACAATTACGTACCATTTTTTGGTGATACAATCATTGCCTTATTAGCTAATATTTTGCTTTGTCTTCTTTAACAGAAGTATATTCATCCGACTTGAGTACTCCTGCATTGCATCATTCTGATTGCCAATCATTAAATCATTCCCTAGTGGTCATGAAGCATGTACTGTATATTGTATATTCAGTTGCTTGGTATGTATTTTTTGTATAACTTTTTTGTATAGCTTATGTCACCTATTCACCTCTTCATTATTCATGCAATGGTTTAGACCCATCATTACAATATGTTAGTGCTTTTCGATTTCCAAACCCTATATTGTATTCATATTTTGTGTATAATTCATGTCGTCCATCAACACCTTTGTCATCGTACAATAATGTAGACTTCTCACTACAATATGTTAGCACATTTCGATGCCCCATCAGCATGTTCTCGGGACTCTAACCACGTGCATGCGTGATTTTCCACCCCATATACTTGTTATTTTCCAAACCCATGTATTTTGTTATTTATCACCCCAAGTATTTCTTATTATTCAACCCCGCGTGTCACTAGTTTTCCCAACGCTATGTAGTCCTGATTATTATGTCAAAATAGTCATTTTCTGTATGTGCACTTATGATACTATTGTAAATAATATTTCGCTCCATGTAATCCGAACCGGCGGCCCCTAGAGATGAGCTGTGACAAATTCAAATTGAACTCACGTTTTCGTTAATTCAAATAGCGTAGTTGATAACGAAGTTTCATATCTTATGTTTAGGATTTTCATAAAATTTTCTAAAAATTTAAAATCCACTGCCAGACGATGGAAATAAGCGATCTAATGATAATAATAGTAATGTCAAAACAAGTGCTCTGATGCGTGTTTAGTGCGGGTACATCACACTTCAAAACAAAGGCTCTAATACGTGTTCAGTGTGTGTATATCACATGTCAAAACCCGGGCTCTGCTTCGTGTTCAGTGAGTGTATATCACACGTCAAAACAAGGGCTCTGATACGTGTGCAGTGCGTGTATATCGCATGACAAAACAAAGGCTCTGATACTTGTTCAGCGCGTGTGTAACACATGTCAAAACGAAGGCTCTGATACGTGTTATGTACGTGTATATCGCATGACAAAACAAAGGCTCTGATACTTGTTCAGTGCGTGTGTATTACATGTCAAAACAAGCGCTCTGACACCTATTCAGTGCCTGTTTATGCATGCGTCATACAAAAACCCATTTGAGCCTGCATGCCGAAAACAACCTTTCAGGTTTAGAAACAGAGATCCTGACTAAAAATGTCTTATTGCAGTTATTCCCCAGCTTGCGATCCTTCTAAACGATTAGAGTTGCTCTGTCGTCTAAGGAGACTCCGGGTCTGTTTTTCCCGGATCAACACGACCTGTTTAGGACCTGTTTCGTCATCTGAGGAGACTCCTGGTCTGTTCTTCCGTAATTAAACACGACCTGTTTAGGACCTGTTTTGTCATCTGAGGAAACTCCTGATCTGTTCTCACCTGATCAATCACAGCGTCATAGAATGGACCTCCAATATAATCTCTTGCAAGTGTTACTTGATTGATTTTATAAGTCAAACAATAGTATAAGATAAAACGCAGGGATTATTGTAATTTCATTGCATGGCAATGCTTCAGTGGGATTCATGCGTTGTGTTTAGTTTATGACTTCTGTTATTGACGGAAACCATTTCCATCCCTATAATCCAGGCCGGCGAGAAAGCAGAAGGGGATCCGGTAAGGCTGGCCGTGTACATCGAGACGCTTTGCCCTGATAGCATCCGCTTCATGGCGGATCAGCTCTACCCAACATGGAACAATATCTCGGACATCATGGACGTCGACGTCACCGCTTACGGTTTTATCACGGTGAGATAGGCCTACACCATCAGCAAGGCGCGGTATGATGTGGTTAACCGAGACTTTTCGATATACATTTTTTTCGATGCGACTGGATCAGTTTGTACAGGGACTTGCGTGACCAGCATTCACGTTCATACGGTCTAGAAACTGCATACACACTTAGAACAATTTTTAGTTCCCACAGAGAAAGTCTGGTACCCAAGCCCACTCAAATCTGTGAATTTTGCAAGATGTTTCTGCAAATATGACTATTCGAATACGAGGGGTCCTATTCTGACCAGGAAGATATTTTGCTGTCTATGGGGGCTCGAACTCAGATTCCAGGGGCCTCAATTCGATGACTGCTCTACTAGGCCACGGAGTAGGCAAGTTGGTTTGAGGACCAAGTCGGTGGTGGTAGTGTAGAGCTTTGTTAGTTAACAACACTAACAATATCAATGTTTATTTGATGGCATTTGTCTGAAGTTAACCTAACTTCAATCTATTGGCTCTAATTAAAAAAATGCAACCGAATTAGTTGTAATGACAGGTTGAAAAATTGCAGAAATATCCCAATAGACAAATAATAATAATTTACCATACTAAATATTACCTCCTCAGTATTGTTAGTAACTACATTCACATCCCTCCGATCAATGGATATTGTTGGAGGACACTCAATGTTCTGCATCGTTACACTTAACTAGTCATTTTGGATAAGTGAGTAAAATAGGCTACGTCGAACGACACATGTGTAATTATGGCAATATATTGTTTACACCGAGCTTTAAGAATGCTAAACTGATGGTTGACCAACGAAGGATTCTATACAACACATTCTCGGCACACCAATAACAACTATTGAAACAAACTACATAGTTAAGATAACAGGTTGTATACGCGCAGAATGACAGCTCTTCAATTAACCGTTAAAATTAGCTGATAATTGAACATGTCTATACATGTCCGAGACAAGAGGAAATGTGAATATATGCAATATGAATAAAAATAATGTAAAGAAAATTATACAGATGTATAACAAAATAGTTGACATGGAAAATAACATGAAAGAAGTAAATAACTGTTCAAGAATTTCTTCGTGTTCAAGTTCGAACAAGTATATCTTGACTTTACTCCTGAAGGTACTGATCAGTACGCTTGAAGGTATTGATAATGTAACAGTATGTAGAAATCGAATTCCAAGTTTTAGCAGCTCTGCATCGAAAAAAAGTTGGCATTGTGTTGATGAGATTCGATAAATTTGCAAATCCATATTGCTGCAAAAATTATTCATTAGTTATTTCCTACGAAAAAAAACTTCAATAATATATGTAAATAAATCAAGCTTTTTAAACCATCACTGCAGCGGGAACGTTATTGATGTGATACTGTAGAAGAATATTCTGTTGACAAAATAGATACACAATTTGGTCACCTCTACTAGCCTGTAATGGTGCTCTAACGACAAGCATTTGAAAAAGAATTATAGGATTTAGGTTAGTTTTGTAGCTAGAAGCATTCACGATCATATAGTAAGTCAGCAAGGAATTAATTTGGCTGTAGTTTAAAAAAGCTTTTTGCAGAATTTCTGGTACACTTTCAATTTTTGTACAGCATGCCTGTCGATTTAGATCCTTGCCCGGCAACATAAGAGACGTGATAATTCCAGTTAAATCTCTCGACTACTATTACACCGAAAATTTTTGTTTATGCTATATTTTGAGCAGCTAAAGCCAATACACATGTTAAACCTCAACAATGTTGTCATCGTGTTGCTATTAGATGTTTACTATACAATAACATGTACCAACAGGAGACTCCTGTAACGGGAGGGGGATACGAGTTCGAGTGCCAGCACGGCCCCCGGGAGTGCCGGGGTAACATGATGCTCGCTTGTGCCAAGAGATACGTCACTGACGTTAGCCAGTATGTCGACTTCACGCTGTGCGTCATGATGTCGGATGACCCGCCCACCGCTGGACAGGAGGTAAGCCATGGTGTCGGATGACTCTTCCATGGCTGGACAGGAGGTGAGTCATGGTGTCGGATGACTCTTCCATGGCTGGAGAGGAGGTGAGTCATGGTGTCGGATGACTCTCCAACCGCTGGAAGGAGGGTGAGTCATGGTGTCGGATGACTCTCCAACCGCTGGAAGGAGGGTGAGTCATGGTGTCGGATGACTCTCCAACTGCTGGAGGGAAGGTGAGTCATGGTGTCGGATGACCCTCCCACCGCTGGAAGGAAGGTGAGTCAAGGTGTCGGATGACCCTCCCACCGCTGGAAGGAAGGTGAGTCATGGTGTCGGATGACCCTCCCACCGCGGGAAGGAAGGTGAGTCAAGGTGTCGGATGACCCTCCTGTTGTGGATTTCTATCTATTGACCTCCTAATGAATAATTTGTGGTGGCAAGACATAAATAAAACACTCACAATAGCTACGGTTCTTTAATCAACGAGTCAGTGAAATCCTAACATACTCTACGATAAAGGGATCAAAGGTCCTACACCAATACTCAACTTTAGGTCCTTCT
>SDVV010011838.1:0-15698 GCA_016164225.1 Gammarus roeselii | reverse complement strand
CAGAAAGATCCAAGTGGACCACCCCAAATCCACCCGGTCTCCCAAGTCCCCCGGGCTCCCGAAACCCCAGGTCCTCGAGTCCCGCGGATCCCACGAGTACCTCCTCTCCCTGGGTCACCTTCTCTCAACCAACCTCGTTACATATAATAATAAGGATAACAAATTTAAAATTAATCACCATGAAAAAAGGGCAGAGAAAAATAATAGAGCCCAAGCAAGAAGAAATAATAAAATACTAAAATAAAGTGTTAATGATCTATAAAATGAATAAGCATCCATCTGTAACCCTGAGTTTGTTTACGTGGGTAATCTCTTGTATAGCCTAGGCCAGATATTTCTTTTCCTGTAGTTTTATTTGTTTCGGTTTTTCTTCTAATAAATCAGCGAGTGACTGAATCATTATAAATGGATCAGTTGTAAAGGCAGCTTTGTTTGAACCACTTTCGTTGAACGTTACGAGGTAGTGGGTGGGAAATTGTGCCGATCTTCTCTCCCGGGTAGGAGTAATTTTGGGAAGAGCGCATCGAGACTACAGCATCTCGTCACCCAACCCTGTGATCTATCTGGTATTGGAGGATAGCTTTCTCCTTCTCCTCCTCTGGGCAGTCTGTTTGGTGGGGTGTCAGTCTACTTTGCAATAAAAACCGTGCTGTTTTACAGACTGGCATTACTGGGAATCTTCCAGTTTGTCGTGGTCGTCCTGGGAGCAGTACGAGCATCTTTGCTCACCATTAGTTTCCTCTCGTGTGTCCCTATTTCTGGCTTTTAGAACATCATACGGACGTCTCTGAAATGGTGTAACCTTGGTTTTGGTGGCGCACAAGGGAATGTCTAGATATTTTGGTGGAGTAGGGCAGTGGAGTAGTTGTATTGGGGCAGTGGTAGTCTCTCTCCTAGGTGTGATCTTCGGTTAAACCTTTGCTTCGACAACGCAGTCTCTTATTGAACGAGTCCAGTGATGTATTCCTCGATTTCCTTCTTCAGGATATCTTCAATGTAGATCAAACCTGAACTAGTTGAGAAAGTCTGGTGTGGCCCTATTTTGCATGGCCTTTCACAGAATTTGCTTTTGGAGAGAATCGTGTCGCTGAAATTTTGTGTCTACTCTGATGGCAAAGCATTCGTCGCCGCTAGTGGTGACGCTCAGGACTGGGCTGCCAGTGAAAGAGCCCAGCTCTTATCGCAGAGTGTATATACAAATATCCGATCTGTCTTTGGCGTCGAACGGGATCTTCAGGTGTTCTGGAAAGGTTGACTATTGATGAACAAGTGTTCATTGAATGGCGTGCATTGCTGCCTCCTTGCAGCCCTTGGAGCCCGGTTGGAGTTTTTGTGGGGGGAAGAGTTGTCGAAGTTGTCGTCGGACGTAGAAGTGTAGGTACTTGTATAAGTTGCGGGTTCTTTAGTTTGTTTACTAGTTCGTGGATATGGAGGAAAATGGTCTGGACATGACACTCTAGTCTCGTTGAGACGGGCGTCAATTGGGCTACGTCCTGCGGTGAAAAATTTCTGCTTCCTGCTCATAGAGGCTGATCGCTTGGCTTAGTAGATTCAATATTACCTTCATGTTCCAGGTTGATTGGTCGGTGCGGTTGTTTCTCCGGTTGTCTCCTGCTGATTAAAATCATCACTATTTGCTTTCATGTTCCACCGGAGTCCCAACGCGAAGTTAATGCAGACTCCCCCGTAGGGCGGTGTCTCCTGCTGATGTGGCGCTGGTCATCTTGGAGAGGCTGACGTTTTTGGCAGTTGGAATCTTTGTCTTCGGTGCTCTGAAGGGGATGCTGATCCTTCCTAAGTTGAGTTTCTTCCTACTCCCCATCGGCCCCTGGTTCGCGCAAATGGCCAGGAGGTTCACTCATGCTGGCCTATCAGCTGGCTATAGTGACTTCAGTTAACGTTACACGACCACCATTATAAAGGCAAAACAAACGTGCGGTTCAAGGTCCTTATTTATTATTTGCTTCAATGTTACACCGGAGTCCCAACGCGAAGTTAATGCAGACTCCCCCGTAGGGCGGTAAGGTTCAAGGTCCTAGCACTAACTAAGGACCAGCCTGTGGTATCAGTTAGCAAACTATATGTATGTGAACAAACCAATTCCTCCATATTTACAAAAGAATCTTCTCCTGGTCTCGCAGGGACAGCAATTGATGTTCATTCTTAAAATTCCTTTGTCGGTCGAAGCTAAATAGTTTCATCAATAATAAAATTTAGAGTCCGGTTCTTCTGCGTCGTAAAGGAATATTTCTGACTTACTTTTGCATTACTGCTGACACCGTTTAATTACTGGAAAAAAAAATTCAAATTGTCTCAAGCTGTAACACTTATATTTTGAATCATAATATTTCTCAAATTTTGACAGTCCCTCGTTAAGAAGGAGAGGACAGATACCGCTTTCGATTTGGACCTCATTTCCACCGGATTCTGCATTAGTCTTCTATTGGCATAATCATTAGCTTGGTCACTTGCGCGCACTAAGTGCATTCACGAAATACTCTGGCTCGTACTGGAAACTCATTGCACAATTCTAAGATACAGACCAATTCAATCTACTCTTACGAAGCTTTCTTCAGTTATTAAAGATTTTATCAATGAGTCGCGTTCAAGAATGAAAAGGGTAAGAAACCTCCACTCTATTGCATTTTTAATTTAAAGACTCTCCGCAAAAAGACTGCGTTAAAATGTTACAGATTTTAGAAATAATCACTGGGAACTAGACAAAGTTCGTGGAGCATGACTGACAAATTGAAATTTAAAGCAACAAAATTTACCATAAACGGTTGTAAGATGAAAAATCCGGTACAACTTCGGAGCAAATCAAGAAAATAGTCATGCCCCCGTTAGCTAATCGAAAAAATACAGCTAGTTAGAAGAACGTTGACGTTCTTAATAAATTCTAAAACTAACGTAATCAGTACCCCAATCTTTTCAAGATTTTGTTCACAACGGGATTGGAGATCTGCAGGGCGCAGGCAATAGTCTCGTTGACATGGTGAGGGCACGTCTTGTCTTCAGGGACCCTGGAACGCCCGTAGACCTTGTACAAGTATTCTTTCCGCTTGTTCATCTGCAATGGAATGATGAATCAATTATTTCTAACACTATAAATATTTGCTCATTGGTTTCATAACTAGTGAAAAATATAAGATAAGGGGTCCACCTCCACCGGATTTGATTTGAGCCTCAGAGCCTCAACGAGAATAGGCTCCCCCGTAATGCGCGACCGTCGTTGAATCAGTTAAGTTCACACGCGTGCGAAAATATTAGTCATGTCAAGATGAAGTCTGTTCATATTTCAATTGTGGCATATTCGCGTACTAGCGCGTACGAGAGAGTAAAGAGTTTACGTATCTTCGTAAAATGTGTTATTTCTGTGCGTGAAGGGGTGGAGAGACCACCTCACTTGCACATGTGTTTGGGGCTTAGACAGCTTCGTATAGTCTTGTGTTTTCCAAAAGCGATAAGCTTTCTAGGGTAGGTTGGGTCCGTGAGTAGGCTTTGTAGGTTGCACGGGGGATTTAGGAACACTCGACGGGCTGCCGCGAGTGCGTTGCAATCTATCAGTAAGTGTTTTACGCTGATAGCCACTTGGTGGCAACAGCGGCAAGGTGGTGAGTTTGGTCCTATGTCGACATCCATCAGGTGGTTGAGAGTTATCCACGTGTGTCCCGTGCACAAGCGGTTGAGCAACTCTTTGTCTTTTCTGTTGGTGAACTTTGTTTCCCATTCTCCGACTGAGGGTTTGATTGAAAGCATTTCTTGTCCACTCTTGCCACATTCCTCTCATCGGGATGTTATATGAAAGTTGATAATAGGAAACCAGTCCCGGTAATTTATTTCGAAAAATTGTTCATGGCGAGTAGATGCCTGTTCAACAAGAGAGTCCACTAGTTAGTTTCCTCTTATTCCCGCGTGCCTGAGGATCAAGCAGAATTCCACTGCCTGACCCGTCTCTGGCATCACAAAGAGATTGTGCTGCATTTTACGTAGAACTGGGTGTTCGTAGTGCAGTGTTCTAAGCAGGGTGAGGAATCTCCGACTGTCTGAGAAGATTACTAATTTGGGGAAGCGATGTGTTTATGCAATAAAGATAACTAGTTCAAGTGCCCGAAGCTCCGCAGAAAACACGGAGGCCTCCAGTGGGAGGGTGGCCGAGAGTGCTGTGTCCCCGCGTACAGCAGCAGCTCCCACTCCGCCCGCGGATTTGAAGCAGTCAGTGTATATGTGGTGGTGGTGCTCAAAATATTCTTCCTCGAGTAGTCTTAAGAATTCCTGCCGGTACGCCTTGGTAGTAGTTGCTTTAGGGAACATTTGCAGGTCTAGGTTGACAGGTGGAGGGTTGATCATCCATGTTGGTGTTAATTTGAAGGATTTGGCAGGAAAATGAAGGCTTCATAGCTTTACGATTGATGTTTTGCGACGTCAGCAGGTTATCCACACGTAGAGAAAAAAAGGCGCTCATCGGATATGTTGGTGATGTGGCCGATTGCTGGGTTGTTGATTAGACTTCCAGTCCTAAAATACTTTTGTAGTGAAAGCTTGTCTCGCCGGAGCGGAAGTGGAAGTTCGTTAGCGAGCACGTTAAGGGATTCGATTGGGGTGGAGTGGAACGCGCAGGTTGTGATACTCAAATCATTGTTTGCGATGGTCGAGAAAGGATCGAGAGTAGTTTTGGCTGCAGATCCGTAAAAAACTGCTCCGTAGTCCATGCGATCGTATTACTGCTCTTAACAGTGTTATTCCGGTGTCCAAGTCGGCACCGAACTTCAGGGATGTTAGCGATTGGATAAGTCCTGTCGACCTTATGCAGAGAGTCGCCAGGGCTGCGATGTGGGGTCGTCACGCGAGTTTAGGATCCCACATAAGACCCAGGAATTTAATCGATTCCTCGTATACTCGCGGAGTGTTGTTAAGAGTTAGGGCTGATTTCAAGTGAAAGCCGGGCACGAGAGTAAAGTGCACGCTTTTCGTTTTGGAGGGCAAAAATCGGAATTAGTTTAAGGAGGCCCAGTTCCCGACTAGGTTTAGACATTTCTGACGTTCCTGTTAGATACCTAAAAGGCTAGGGTGCCTGTCCCTTATTAGTAAGTCGTCCACGTATTAAGCCGAAAGCTATCTTCCGTCGCGCGGGAGAAAGTCTCATCTGGTAGATTTTTAGTATAGAAAGTGCGACACTGAGGACGCTTCCTCAAGGGATGTCCATTTCTTGCGGATAGGATAGTGACAGGGTGTCGCAGACCTTGACCCTGGAGGTGCGATTTTGCAGGAATTGGTTCATATAACGTGGTAAGTGCGGTATAGAGATCTAGCACGATACCATATTTTCAGGTAGTATCGAATGTTTTTTTCCACGTCGAAAAAAAATGGAAACTACGTGTTCTCCTCGGACAAATGTTCAGGCGTGAGTAGAGTTTTGAGGACGAATAGGGGGCAGGTCGCATAGACAATTCAATGCAGTACAGTTACTCGTCGCGGAAATAGAGAGCAAGGTTATCGTCGCGTCCACTCTGTCATGGTACTCTTTTTTTCATTTATTTGAAGAGGAACCCTTCACAGCCGTGCACTGCGGGGTTCAATCGCAGTCATTATCAAAATTGGGATTTAGCCTATTTTCTGCTTAAGTCGTAATCTCCTTCCTGAAATGTAGTAGCGTAAGAAAACTCGCTTATGGTTAGTCTATAACCGAAAAAACTGCTCTGAAATTGACTTCATATGGAGAGTTCTTACCTTATTTTATCTGGAAATCTTTTCTTTATGGATAATATCAAGTTCAGTTTCAAATAAGTTCAAATGTCGAGCGGAAAAGACCATTGAAGATTTCTCAAGTCTTGAATCAGAGACGAATTTTCTTCCGCTACTGTACATTTATTTGCCCCTTCCAAAAATATACAAGCATGGAATGGTGCCTCTCAAGGTTCCAAGGAAAGGTTTGATCCTCATTTCCATCAGACCCTCAACGAGTCCTCACACACTCCCCCTTCAGGATTCCAGTGCGCATAACGCGACCGCATCGAGATAGAAGAGAACAATAATATAGACTCATCTGGAAAGTACTAACAGACTCTTTGCTAGTACAAGACCGATGCAATCTATCACATAGAAACCTCAAATCTGGCAGAAGCCTTTGCTAACTAATTTCCGCTTTTTGTAAGCGTGCAGGGATATCTCATTGCAGTTCAGAAGCCCCATTCAAGTACACAAACTACTACTAACCGAGGATACTCACGAGTGGGTTGAGATAATATAAAGGTGGTCCACACCGAAGAGGCTCAGACGCAAGTCTCATTTGTAGGTGTATTATTATTTATTATTTGCTTTCATGCTCCACCGGAGTCCCAACGCGAAGTTAATGCAGACTCTCCCGTAGGGCGGTGTGTAGGTGTAATGTAAAAGTCATAGAAAAATAATGAAGTGGGGCTGAATAAACCAAATGCTTTTCGAGCAGCGTAGCTTGTAAACCTCTCTTACGATAGACCCTTCTATTAAATCTTGTCTGATATAGCAGTCCTTTATATTAAAAGTAGTAGTTGCTTCGTTTTCCACCGGAGCCTCAACGCGAAGTCAACTCATTACAACAGTCATGAATTGAATTGGATATGGGCTTCATTTCCATAGGAGCCTCAACGAGAGTCATCGAAGATGTCTCTTACAATAACCGACCTTCCAGGAATTCCACCGTGCAAGTGCATGAAGCAAAAAAATGTGCGTATGGTGCTAGAATTCCTTTAATCTAATCACTGAATGTTGTCAGAGGTTAAACAATGATTTCGATTATGTTCCGACTTAATTCTTATTTATTTATTATTTGCTTTCATGTTCCACCGGAGTCCCAACGCGAAGTTAAAGCAGACTCCCCCGTAAGGCGGTCAGACTTTATTCTATCCGGAAGGGTGCACCAGTTAGGCATTGATAATCGATGGAAGAATATAATTTGGTAGAGCTGTACCAAGTAATCCCACTTCGCCCTTAGTTAACCTATTCATGATTAGAGCTTCATTAGTTGCCTTTAATATTGCTTATGCACATCGGACTGGTGGTGTATTTATTTATAATTTATTATTTGCTTCTATGTTCCACCGGAGTCTCAACGCGAAGTGACTGGTGGTGTAGATGGAGACGATGGTCATGGTTGTGCTTGAAAAGATTTGTATACATGGATAGAGTTTTATAGAGAACTGAAACTTTTGGCATGTTCATGGAATTTAAATGGATACAAATGTAGTATGTCAGATGGAATATCGATTGCTCTTCAAGCTTTCTTATGGATAGTCGTTTTTTTACTTAGTTCTTTTGATAAGAAACAAACTACGTTCAAGTTTTGTAGTACAAGAAGGTGTAAGCCAGAAACTTTAGGAATGGAGAATCTTTCTGGGATTTAGCTCATACATAGCGGGTAAGAGTATTTATCCACGGCAGGTGTAGGCTCTCCTTCAAGAAGAGACCGGCCCCAAATGGCCCATCAAAGTCAGGTAGGCTCGAACCTGCGACTTTCAGCATTCAATGGAATTCTTCTGAGGAGAAATAGACACGCTACCCCACACGGATACAGAGCCGCAGCTGGTCAAAAAAATGTGTTTACTCATTATGTTCAAATAGATTGAGTATTTGAAAGGTCCATGATTTTCAACATCTAAATGTCAGCCAAGATCGGCGTCATGAAGCTTGATATTCCCCACATTGCTTTTGTAGAACGGACAGTTTGATTACGCAAATATCGAAATGGTATAGATTGTGCTTCACCAATTAATACAGTCAATTTTAAGCCTGTGTACGATCCGACTGAAAAAATAGCAGTTACAGCACAGTCATCGGCAAAGGTGGTCGAGTGTTTATTTGAAATATCACGAATAAAGATTTTATGCGGAAAGCTTACCGAAGGATGGAACCACTGAACCGCAGCAGCACTCAAGTCGGGATAAAAGTTGTACAATCTCTTTGTATAATACGCCACCATTTTCTTCGCCACCTGAAAAATTAAAATTAGTGTGATTACAATTTCAAATGTAATTTAAAGTTCAACATACTCTTAAGCCCAGATTAAAGATCGGCAGCTCAAAAAAAATTGATTGAGATGGCTACCCGTGATTTATTTCATTACTTGCAGCATAAGCAGTATAGGGGCAGAGGGTCTGTGGTCTCTGAACCAGTTGTCGACGCACAAGAAATTCATGCATGAATGTAAAATAATTGGAAATAACACAAAATGGTGTAACCTAGACGTTCATCCGCTAAATCGAAAAGATTCAAAAATTAAACAAGGAAAAAGCTAAAGATCTTCTGGCGCTTAGTTAGAAAATGCACTGGGTAGTTAGCATTGACTCCACTGCAGGCCAAAACACTGTTCAAACTGCTACTGGAGATTTCATGAACTATTCTTCAATTCATTAAATCTAAACTTCAAGGAATTTTTTTTCTACGATAATGCCGTTAACATTGTTGACATGATTAGATCAAAGGGTCAATCGCCATGTTGGCAGGATGAGATCAAGCCTATTCCCATACGATATGTTGACATGAGATGGTGAACATCTGCGCTACTGATAATATTATGTCCGTTGCCTGAATGGGGCGTGTAAGACCAAAATGGAACGGAATCCTTATTGCTGTAACCAAGGTGTGTTCTATCAACTATTTCAAGATGTTCAATATCGGGGATTTAACCAGAATAGAGATATAAAGGCATAGGTTTGTTGATTTAGATAGAGGGTATCCATCCCCACCGGAGTGGCGACGTCCGGATTGGTGGTAGAAATAAAACTGACCAAAAGATGGATGCAAATCTAGTTCACCTGGTGAAAGGTGGCCGCCGGCATAACGCACCTCATAACCCTTGCCGTGCCACTCCCATACACAGCAAAACATTACTATTATCACTGGCAGAGTCTGAACGAGACCCAGCAACTCACGTCAGGTGAAAGAGGACGTCTGAGTTCAGAGTCAGCCGTAGGGGCTAGACAGCTCACTAATTTAGCCTGCAACGCTGCAGATTATTCATGCCTTCTCCTACCCACGGCAATCTAGTTTTTCAAAGAGACGCCCAGTGCGGGAAAGCACTTTGGGTGAGCGTCATAACACATACATTGCTCATCAATCTATGATCACGCAGATCCTTTGCAAGATTAATCATAACCTCTACACTTTTATCATTCCTCCTTCGAGCCAGCTTCACGCCATCTATTCGCCGAAGCTTTAGTCTTCAGAAGGTCTACTCCCACTCTACTCTGTTGTTATAACCCTTCGCCTCCATTCATCCATCATCCCCACGTGTTTGGACCACTGAGATTTTCGACAAGAGCCTCAACGGGTCATCGCAAGCTTCCAAGTAGAGAGGCGGTTGATGATTTCGATTTGCGCCTATTTTTCACCGCACAGCGGTTGATGAATAATTGGTCTCCTCCGTTCGAGGACTGGATTCTCTATCTCCAGCACCAGGTTTAACAGACAGCATTTTTAAGGTCTGTTCTGTTGCCACATGTCATTTCATCGTGGTGATGTAAGAGTTTACAATAGGAAACCAGCCTCGATAGTGTATTTGTATTTGCTTCCATGTTCCACCGGAGTCCCAACGCAAAGTTAATGCAGACTCTTGTAGGGTGGTCTCGATAGTGCAAACGGATAAATTGTTCGCAATGGACGGATGCCGGTTAAGCAAGACAATTTTTATCCTTACTCACAAGTGACCAGGGACACAGCAGAATCAGATCTCTGTATAGATAGTGCTGCACTTAACGTAGTAGTCGTCATAGTGCAGAATTTTGAGCAAATTCGATTTGAGAATACAACGTATTTGGGGGCATCAGTTTGTAACAAAATGGCCAATTAGATTGATTTGAGCCTCATTTTCACCGAAGCCTCAACGCGAGTCATAATAGGCTCCCCCGTAGGACTACACCTCCCTGACTAGTCCATCAATTACGAGATTGAACAGCGAAGGAGCAGATCAATCTTAGTCTCTGTACCCTTTTCACTGCGAAGCAAGACCAGACTTTGCTCCCTATTGTGACTCATGCTTTGCGGTCAACATCTGAACTCCGCACCGCTCTGAAATTTCCGCCCACAGCATACAAACTGAACTTCATACTTCTTCACTGTCGCCACTCTTAAACGTTCTCCAGACCCAGAACAATTCATTTCCTAGGCAATTATCACCACTTATTTCTGCATAAACCTGATCGCATACCCTTTACCACTCGTAAAGCCCCACTGTTCTTCGACAATCACCCTTCTCGTACAGACTAATCAAGCCTCTTGATTCGCACTTGGTCGTACAACTAACCCAGCAAGCGACTCCTCTAGTTCCTGCAATCATTTTAATCTTTGATCGGATAATGCGGAACAAACTCATCAGTACGTCATTAGCCTCGATAACAATTTTACTGCAATTACTCCACCACTCCAACATTGTATAGAAGGAGTCCAATTCAGAGAGAGAGGGGGGAAGGCTTAATCTATGTACGTTGATCAATAATGACCCACTTCCTGCACCGGTTTCTCAGTAATGCGTGCAATAACTTCAGATTCCACAACCCACAACCACACTTTAAAACAACTTCAAATACTCTATCCACCTCTCCCGTACATTACAACTTTCCATCAAAAACCGGTAGTTGAGAACATCCAACCCGTTTGTTCAATTTTGTCGTACAGACTGTTCTCCACCAAGTATTAGCGTTCCTATGGGGTCCGCTCACCACTTTCCTTCCCCTGTTAGTAGTCATAAGCCACTACTGACCCAGCGCCTGCAATAGCTCTTCAGAAGCTCATTAACCCCTCGTTCAACCATTAGCATCCTTTCCTCCTACGCCCGAGTCTCACGCCACACATTTCACGCAGCATCTAAGCACATCTCTCAAAGTTCCTTTATCTTTAACATCATCAGATCTAGCCCCCACGCTGTCCCATTTCTCTCACAATGCCTGCTGAAATTTTTCGGCTGCGCTTGGCCCATTCAACTTACTCGCCTTCACTTCAATTTCTCCTCTCCGCCCATTTGTTCGCTTCAATCGTTGCTCCACTTTCAATCTCCCATCCACCGGCCGATGATCAGTCACACCTTCCTTCAACACCCACCCATCTCAACAGCTTCTCCACCTGTCTCTTCGAAATCAACAAAATTCATGAATGCTCCATCCAACATTGCATCACGAACAATCTTTAACCAAGTGTTTGAGCAACAATCACCCCCGACCTATGCATGAACCAATTGGGTCCTGCTGAGTTAATTTTATCCATGAGCTCTGTACCACATAACCACACTCGACACTAATTCTCGAAGTCGCGCTTATTGGTCACCAGAACTACTACGTTATATTCCCCTCAAACTTACAAGATACTCATTGGTACTTTTCTACAATGATCGCTCTCATGGCTTTTCTTCCCGCCAGCTTAGTTAGAACTCGCTAACTCCTTTTCTTCAATTCCTAGCTAAACCTTAACCCACATCAAAAATACATCTAAACTTTGTATAGGCGCACGGAGAAAAAGATCACCGCTCTCGCCGAGAACAGCAAAGTGGCTACCTAAATCAAAGACTCTTCCTTCCAGTACGTAACGCTGTTAGCAAATCATTCACTTAATAACTACACCTCTTGCGCCAGACTCTTTCCACTTCCTTCAAAAAAAAAAAAATTCACCCATACCTTCCAACATCGTCGCACTCAGAGATGATGAATCGAACTGCAATCCCTCACGCATCAGACCACAGCCTCTCCGCTTTGTTTACGCACGTTTAGCGTTCCTATCAAAGTTCAGTGTGACGTGGAAGGAAATTACAATAGGAATTCCTTGCCCTCTCGCTCTGCCCAAATGTGTCGCCTCCTCAGACTCGCAAGTGGTCAGGTAGCAAGTATTCATAGCCCCTGCAACAGGAAAAAATGTTCGTAGATTTTCCAACTTCCCAATAGTGTGGTTCACCAGGGATCAGCGCTCATGGAGAGAAGTTCAGTTATTCACTCTCACATGGCTTATAGCCACACGACATACAGAAACTCAATTCGGCGTCATTCATATTCTTGTAGATCTCGCCTATTTGAGTAACCCTTACGAAAATAGACCATGAAAATACAACAGACATAAATATCCAGAAGATCAACTAGATTCAGCACATCCAATTAAGGCGTATGATACGTCATCTGCAAAGCAGATAGTAACCACCCTCATATTGACGGTGATCAGAGTCACCCTTCAAGGACATTTGCTATCTTTGAGCTTACGTGATCTCATAGAGGAATTAGTCACAGATAATTTATCACAACTCTTATTACTTTGTATCACATGCACGTAGTATTTTTCAAACCAGAACTTATGTCATATTGTCGTCTTTGCTACACTATACTTCAAGAGAAATCTAAAAACCGTAACTTCATCAAATCGTATCACTTGAGCGAGATATAAACGACAATACTAGAATGCAGAACCTTACCTCCACATCAAGAAGATTGTATCCACTATTGAAGGAGTCATGAAATTTACTCCCTAGGTACTTCGCCATGTTTATCTTCAAAATCCTGGTGTCGTTCACAATTTTTTCCATTGAGACATCAGGTTTGGGTGGAGCTGTTGAGTTCAGCAAGTTTGTTTCAGATGGCAATGAAGTGTTGAGGGTAGGAAAGCTATTGATGGCTTTGTTTAGCACAATCGTTGGAGGAACTGGGTCTGAAATAATGAAACTTGACATTAGGTAGACACGAAGGTTTCTAGCGAAACATCCCATCTCGTTAGTAGTTCCAAACGGAAGTTAAGCCCTCATGAGCAAATTAACAAGCATTCGTTTGAACGGCGCGGTAATTTCAAGTTTTGCGCGCATTCTAGTATCAAGAATGTAGAATGTGAAAAAAGTAAGTTGACCTTTCCCAACACATAGAATAAGCTCTCGGACTTGACAAGTAAGCCTACCATGAACAATAGTGGCTTTGATAGCTGGCTGATCCTTGTGTAGGGAGTCTATTCGGTCGGTCTTCTTGTCGGCAGGATCAGCGTGAACTACACTCGCGTCGATATTCGGATGATCCTTATAAATGCCCATAGGAACAGCTTTTCTGTAGGCCTGTTTTCCTTGGACAGCAGACAAGGCAGTCAAAACGACCAGCAGCGAAGACCTCGGAAAGGAGGCAGAACAGGAACTTCATTAACTTTGATAAGCCGTTCGAAATTGTTAAAAGCATAGCTAGGCAAGGGAGAAAGGGTTGTAATAATTAAAGAAAACAGACCACCTGAGGAGTTACTCTTGAGACTCGTGGTACTTTGAACAGTCGAGAACGACCCTTTACATCGACCCACCTTCCACCCGAACAGAACAAGGCATCAAAATTAGATTGAGATTACGACATAGATTTCATCTGTGGAGGTAAGACATCGGAAACAAGTTCTCCTTAGTTTTACCTTTCGTGACTAGGTTATAGTAAAAGTGTTCGTGGCATGCTAAAAGGTAATGAAAATTGTGGAAACCATTCACTCTTAGATGAGCTACTCCCGGAAGGTCCTACAACGCATTGAGGACAAACAGACAGATCCAAACAGAAGATACTTTCTGGGAATAATAAGAGTGAGGTCAGAAATGGAACAAGTAAAAGCTGTGTAAGGTTGTATAAAAGCACAATGCCTCGACAAGATCAGAGCTTACTCTGTAGCGCAACACCATTTCCATAGACCCCTATAGATGTTGTATTTCTAATTCAACCTAGGTTAAGCACCAGGCTATCAGCGCGATCGCTGGTGTCGCACACATGTGACCTCTTGGTCGACTAATGGCATCTAACATCAATTACAAGAACCATGCCTGAATAACTAATAGCCCTACTCAGAGTGGTCTCCCTAGTTCGCTTAAGCAGATTTCATCACGGGATCATCTCCAAACAGGATTATGTCGCTCACCCACGTATACTAAATAGAACACTATTTTTACACATATACAGATTATGTTCAGTATAATATGCATAAACATTAATAATTTTGAAAATATATACTTATATAATAATATTAGGACACTATAGGACCGATTTGGAGTGGCCAATTCACTAACAATAAAGACTACTCCCTGTAGGAGGACAAGAAGTCACGTGCTAATGGAATGACGCCGAGGGCGTTAATTTCAAAATCCTGTAATTCAATACAAATATTAAAATGCTTGCAAAGCCCAACTAATTTTCTATGTTTGTAAAGATAATTCACATGCCTAACAAACTAGAAACTAAAACAAAATTTGCTGTAGGAGTAATGTACTCACAATAATTGCATGACTGTTTTTAGAAGCTATCTGGATATAACTACCATGAAATGGCAAAAGAATCTGCAACAAAAGAATCTGCAAGAGAACGTCCAGTACAGTGATAAAAAAAAAATCACCTACAGAAGTGCAAGTACTTATCGAAACTAATCAATTTCTCATCAATAAAGTTTGTGTCTACAGGCACATGGCATTAAAAATAATCCGGAGTCTCTGGCGCTGCGGTGGAAATCGCAACTTTGTGCGGGCCACTTTGTTCAACAGTATTTGCGATTGGAGTCATTCAAATTAAAAACTTCAATAATGAAGCAGACTTTCATTCAACTGGTCCAAGTATACCTTAATTTCAACGTAGTAATTCTCCAATCATGGAAAATAATGCATTTTTTTCGCTTCAAAATAAATGGACGATCGCTCGTTGCCTTAGGTTTCGTTTGCATGAGCAACTTATTGGAAAAAAAATACGGGTCAGCAACCGCTCCATACAACCGAGTCCTCGAAGCGCTGTACAACATAGTTCAAAACTGCCCAAGGCACATCTAGTCGTCGCTCACATAAACTTTCAATATATTATATTTATTCTAATGTCAACTTCAAAACAAATGCCTCTGTTGAATTACATTTTGTGGATGCTATGGTTTCATATAAATATTGAACAACATGACCCACTCATCCATTAGATCATTCAACTATTAGGTGCACTTCCAATTGCACCAGACTTTTTTTTAATTCTATCTGACGCAGCAATTGAGTTTCCATCGAAGTAATAAGTCTACACGTATTCACACCATTTCAAGATTCCATAGATAACGGATATGGGCGAGGGTTGGAGTCACTTACGCCAATTGCCTCCATAGCCAGAATTTGACCGAGCATGGAACCCACCACGAATACACGCCACTATAACCTGGGAGTGACCAAAGTAAACGCAAACTAACAGCTATAAAACTGCTTAGCTTAAGCCTAGATAACCTATATTCATCAACATGACTATAATGTACCATTTGTATAGAGATAACGCTACGCTGATTCTATTGCTCAAAACTCGTGACCAGGTCTTCGTGCGCGTGAGCTATTCTGAAAACATTTGCTTACGAATTAAACCCTATATTGACTTATAAGGAGGTGTAGCATATAAATTTCCCTTCACATCCCATCAATCGATGGCTAGTGATAAGAAGACAACTCAATCACCAAAACAAATAAACACATTGACTACTGGTTACTAGTATAAGACCAGGAGTGAGCTAGGTCATTGACTACTGGTTACTAGTATACGACCAGGAGTGAGCTAGGTCATTGACTACTGGTTACTAGTATACGACCAGGAGTGAGCTAGGTCATTGACTACTGGTTACTAGTATAAGACCAGTAGTGAGCTAGGTCATTGACTACTGGTTACTAGTATACGACCAGGAGTGAGCTAGGTCATTGACTACTGGTTACTAGTATACGACCAGGAGTGAGCTAG
>SDVV010011837.1:0-15699 GCA_016164225.1 Gammarus roeselii | reverse complement strand
TGAGCAGAGTAAGCATGTCGTAGAACCATAACCGGGCGGTTGAGAAGACATCCACTAATATCGACTCTTATCGAAAAAAGTCGGTGTTGAAATTTGGAGATGATATCCTCTCAATCGGTGAGTAGGGAAGTATTCGCGGGCCCAGCGAATTTTCACGTTGGTGCATGCAGATGCAAGTTGCTGAACGGGGGGGTTGAACACGATCAATGGCGGTTCCATTCGCTCAAGTCTCCAAAGCATCACCAACGAGCCTATGCATGAGTACAGCTCGTACACGCACTACCGCGGCTGCAACTGACCAACAACTGATCATAATGTCACTACACACCTGGTTGAACACTCTATATTGTTTTAGTAAACATTCTAAGTGAATAGATTGAACGTTTTGAATTGGCTACAGTTTATTTCGTGCATCATTGTCTTTATTTTTATGATTCCAAGAGGCATTAAAGGCGCTGAGTAGTTACGTCTTTCTTATAAACTCCTGTGGGAACCAATGACAGAGGAAGTTCTATCGAATGATAACAATACTAAAACACAATGAAGATACGCATGAACAAAGATTATCTCTTGCATTGTGATATAATGGTTCGTTTGTGTCTATCTATTTCGTGATATAATGGTTCGTTTGTGTCTATCTATTTCGTGATATAATGGTTTGTTTGTGTCTATCTATATTACCTAAGGATTGTCGAGGCGGGTATTTCCATTAGAATAAATTAAATTTCCCCAATGAGGCGTTCATGAGATTTGGATGCGTCTAATTATCGTTGCAACAATTACATAGTCGTTGACAAAACTTGGATTCGGGCTTAACGGAATATATCGATGAAAGGTAAAAGTGCCATTATGAAATGTGATTTTTTCGTGAATGGTGAAATGTAAATGTAAAAACATCCATTATATTGCATCGGGTGTCCGCGTACCATATTGGTTGAGTTCCTATTCCAAAAGTCCTGCAACGAGAATGTATGGTGTTGTGTATGCATGGTGTTGTGTATGCATTATATTGCATCCGGTGCCCGCATACCATATTGGTTGAGGTTCCTATTCCAAAAGTCCTGCAACGAGAAAGTATGGTGTTGTGTCTGTATGTTCTTGTATCCGTTTCCTCCTTCAGCAGGAGGAAATATCAGTACGTAACTACATAAATAATTACGTCCATCTCATTGCAGGTATGGGAGCATCAATGTGATAATGAGGCAGTTACGCTCGCGATGTTGAGTTGATACTCTACAGATCAGGCCGCCTATATTGAACAAGAAGAATGCAGTGGACCGTGAAAACGTCTATTTCTTTCAATGCTTTGAAGGGGCTTATGGAGTGCTGGCCTCATGAAGATAGGGCACTCGGCCTCCATCTTCACGGGAAGATAGGGTCCATCGGCCTCTATCTTCACGGGAAGATAGGGTCCGTTGGCCTCTGTCTTCACGAGGACAGCAGGAACAGGCTTCAGTTACTGTGAGAGATACATAAGTTTTGTAGGCTATCGCATCAAAATTCAGAAGGAAAAAACGTCGGCGAAGATTGATTAGATTGATCAGAATCAATTTTACTGAAGCAAGGGTGCAACGGGAAATCAGGGAGAGCAGAGAGTGAATACCGTTGCAAAATGGCATCAATGTTAAGTTTCTGGACTTTGAACATCGTGTGCGGAGGGTATTAAATTTGTGCGTGGTCAGAAGAATTCGTCTGACGCTGCGCTGAGACCTTTCTACGGAACCCTGCCTCCTGGGCGAGATCCCTGCGAAACCTGGCTAGCCGTGGAGTGTGACGCGTTACCACTTCGGTCAGAAAACCTGTATAGGTAGGAGGATCAGCCTGGGTCCAGACTCGCTGTGCGTCATGGGATCTTCCGTTACCCGCGAGTTCAACAGACAAAACGAGCAACCCACACCAGATATTGTCGTCCAGAGCAGTGGTTTTCTTAGACAACAAGATGCAGTATATCATCATCTAAAAACGTCGTCGTCAGGACAGAGAGATCCACGTTTATCAAGATCGTCATCGTCACTCATAGAGATCCACGTTTATCAAGATCGTCATCGTCACTCATAGAGATCCACGTTTATCAAGATCGTCATCGTCACTCATAGAGATCCACTTTCATCATGATCGTCATCGTCACTCATAGAGATCCACTTTCATCATGATCGTCATCGTCACTCATAGAGATCCACGTTCATCATGATCGTCATCGTCACTCATAGAGATCCACGTTCATCATGATCGTCATCGTCACTCATAGAGATCCACGTTCATCATGATCGTCATCGTCACTCATAGAGATCCACGTTCATCATGATCGTCATCGTCACTCATAGAGATCCACGTTCATCATGATCGTCATCGTCACTCATAGAGATCCACGTTCATCATGATCGTCATCGTCACTCATAGAGATCCACGTCATCATGATCGTCATCGTCACTCATAGAGATCCACGTTCATCATGATCGTCATCGTCACTCATAGAGATCCACTGTCATCATGATCGTCATCGTCACTCATAGAGATCCACGTTCATCATGATCGTCATCGTCACTCATAGAGATCCACGTTCATCATGATCGTCATCGTCACTCATAGAGATCCACGTTCATCATGATTGTCGTCATCAAAACAAAAGGATCGACGTTCGTTGAGACGGTCGTCGTCGTTCATAGAGATGATCCACGTTCATCGAGACTGTCGTCAAAACAGACAACCATGGTCGTTGCGATCATCGCAGTCATTCAAAGAGAGTCAAGTTCTTCGAGCTTGTCTTCAATACCAAAATCATCGCATAGCACATAGCAGTGTTAGAAAGGGAGTCGTCAGTAAAGTAACCTCACCATATGTTTCACGGTTACTATGGATTAAAAAGTGATAGCATCCCACAAAGTCTTTTAAGACAACACTATTGAGTTGTCTCTCCCTGTTAGCTGTATTGCGGAACCGTGTGCGCAAATGGACCCCATGAAGCTGGAACCGACTGGACGAGGTAGCAGCAAGTCAGCGGCCCCCTGTGGCTGAGATATAGACCTGGTGAGTAACGACCTATTCGACTATATGTGTAGGTTCTAGGAAGTATGTATAAGATTTATGGTGTCACGTATTCATTGCGTTTTTCTGAGACACCATTTGCTCAAATTCTCGTAGGACAGGGTAACAGAAGAAGTCAGTGTCAGCTGACCTATTCTGGCGTACCTCGTTGGGCTGCGTTCTGTGTATTCGCTCATTCTGACACCTACTGTACGTTAAGTCCGCTTGAGTTTGACTGTTGCCAGCTCAGTTTGGCCTGTGTTGACTCGTTCGACGAGAGTTGCTGAAACGTTCGTTCAATTGGTGTTACTTCCTATTTTATTAGGTATGCAATGTTCCAAAATTTAATCTCCCGCACATGATTTTGATATACTATACTGCCAGTTACAAGTGCAGTGGTTCAGTTGGTATTTTATTCGAGTCCCAGCAGATGACTGCTTTTAAAGAATGGGGTGTCCAGTCAGTAAACAACTGCCACAGATTTATGGACACGTAAAGTCCTGAAGTCGGGTTTGGCTCCTGTTAGAAATATTTTATTTGAACCTCCAAACCTACAGTTGACGAGTGATGCGTTCTATAACGATTGTAATCCAGCCCGAACAAGCGATCATGTTTAGAGTAAAATACATTTCGTATTTCTTTACCATTTTCGGTTTAGATTCAAACGGAAGAAATTGATCATGTTGGTATCGTGCTCATGTTGGTATCGTGCTCATGTTGGTATCGTGCTCATGTTGGTATCGTGCTCATGTTGGTATCGTGCTCATGTTGGTATCGTGCTCATGTTGGTATCGTGCTCATGTTGGTATCGTGCTCATGTTGGGATCTATGTGAGTTAGAGAAACACTGGCATAGTAAATAAAATAAGAAAAAATGCATTTATCACCAACAGAGTACACACCTTATGCACGGTAACAGAGTACACACCTTATGCACGAAGAGACATATATATCTACATCGCGTATGAAACAATTGTCCTCGACGGCACAGATAATTTATTTTAGGGCCAGAACGATGCGAAGTCAAGTCAATAGGGACAAGGCACGCTGAGGTGAAATTGCAAGATTCTGCAACAGGGCAGCCGTGTTTGAATTAGCAGCTGCTATTTGCACAAAGACAAATAGGAAGAGAGATCAGAGAAACATAGTATGCGAGGTTATGTTAGTGTTTTGTTGACAGGGTGGTAGTGTTGATGCTCTGAGCGAGCTGGGAAATATAGTTTTACGTTATCAGTTTTTGCGTTAATCGTCAACGATTGTTTCACTCTGCCTGCCCCTGTCTGCGAGCAAGCAATAGACTGGTACATTTCTGACTGAAAGAAGATACGGTTGCGCAATACTGAATGTCAGCTGGTAGCTTGTTGAAGCTCTTTTGACCTGAACTAGAGAAATCTCTGTTCTTCTGAACTCGGTGTCAATGTTATTTTCATTCCGTGTTGATCGTTGATGGGCCGCTTTTCGAGTTGTCAATACAACACCGTTGGAACAAGAGAGCTTGTTCTGAATTTTAAAAACTCGTATTCAGTCACCCAAGTTTTTTTAGAATTGGTGTCACGTGATCGCTTTTTCTAAAATTACCATCGTGAGCTACTTTTGCGGTGAAGTTTATGCTGCGTTTAATGTCTGAGAGTAGTGTTTTCGTGCACTTACCCCAAATGGTGAGGCAGTAGTTTAAATGTGAAAAAATCAGAGCATTGATTACGAGAAGTCTGGACTTGAAGTCGAGTTGTTTCTTCGTTCGACTGAGAAACATGAGTGTACCATTCAGCTTGGAGCCGAGCTTGGCAATAGGATGTGTAAAGGTCATATTGGGATCAAGCCACACTCCTAGACTTTTGACTTCGTTATCAAGAGAGATCTTTGCACCCATACAGTCAACAGCAAATTTTTTTGGGAACTCTCCGTGTGTTTGCTTTAGATCCCAGGATAATGCACTGTGTTTTACTTGTATTAACTTTAAGTCCATTTGAATAATACCAATTATTTATGTGGGTCAGCGCTATTTCTGCGTCCTTCTTCAGCTTTTCTAATTCGTTTGCTGGTCTAACGAACAGCAATTGAACATCGTCCGCGTATAATGTCCTTCTGGCATTGTCGAGAGGGTTTCCACAGTTCATGTCATTGATAAACAGAAGGGAAAGAACCGGTCCGAGGATCGATCCTTGTGGAACACCGAAATTTACCTGTATTGGAGAAGAGGTGATTTTTCCATCTAACACGACAGACTGGGACCGCTGCCCGAGATTGCTTTCAAACCAGGGTGTTTGTATGTTTAGTTGTATCAGTTTTTGCAGCAAAATATTGTGATTTACACTATCAAATGCTTTAGAGAGGTCCAGCAGCACGAGTAATGATAGACCATTTTCGTCTATAGTTTTGCATACGAGTTCGGAGATTTTCAGTAGCTCGTCTTCGGTAGAGGTCTTCCGTCTGTGTGCATACTGACATTCATTGATCAGGTTTGCCTCTTCTAGGTAGTCAAGAAATTGACGTGCAATGATCTTTTCCAGGATTTTTGAGGTTACTGGTAGGAGGCTTATGGGTCTGTGATTTGAAGGGTCGTTCACTACCCGTTTTTTATGGATAGCTTTGACTAGCGCATGTTTCCAATCTTGAGGGAAGGTATTTGTTACAATGGATGTGTTGATGAGCAGCTGGAGATATGGCAAAATAATTTGTAACCAGTGTCTGAGGTACTATAATGCTATTCTACCGTTCCCACAAGAATTGGTATTTTTAAGCGCGATAATAGCCGAAACAATTTCCAGTCTGCTTACCGGGCTCGGTGTCCACATTCGGTCATTCTTGGTGGATGAGTCGTTATGAGATGGAACTGTGAACCGAGATAGCTTATGCATTACCGGGGTTTCGTGAACCACCGAGAAAATTTTGCTGTGTTCGTTCATTACCTCTTCGTATGTGTGCTTTCCAACGTTAGCGAAAAACTCATTGAATGATTCTGCTATTTCTTCTGGGTTTTCATAGTTCAGCAAGGTGCGCATCTCTCTTTGCATTGCTTATTAATTTTTTTACGCATTTTCTCATCGGTTGGCAAACCACTCGCAAGACATTTAAAGCACGCGATTCGTCGGTCAAATCCGTGCTATTTGAATCTGTGTTACTTCTATCACCATTTTTGCTAGCTAGCAACTCATTCAGCAAACTATCAACAGGTATGGAGGCCGGGAGAGGTTTCAGTAGTTCGGAGGACACTCCGTCTGTGTGATCACATCTAGCCCCACACTTCGTTCCATAAGGAGATTTCATCTTCCCGAAGGGTATTTATTTTAATATCAATGACTTTCCATTTCTAATGTATATTTTAATTTGCAATGTTGGTCAAATAAATAGCCTAGATAAGAAAACGTACAGTGGCGAAAGAAAATTCGTCTATAGTTAGTTCGTAATCGAAAAAAAACATGTACGACTTTTCCCACGTAGAATTTAACTTCATAGATAAATTCCTTACGGTATTATAACTGGGCAAAACTTTTTAATGGGTAATATCAATTACATTTTCGATGTGTTCAAATATCGAGCGGAAAATGATCATTGAAGATTTAATTTAATCTGCAATCTTAAGCGAAATTTCTTTCGCTTCTGTACCTAAGGACATAACAATTTTATCACAGCCAACTCACATCACCAGTTCTGGTTTGATTCGAATTGACAATCTCGTAAAGTGAGTATGCTAATGGGTAACCCGAAGGAGAAAGCACTAGGGGGATTGTGTGGATGAAATTCATATCACCTCCACTAAAATTTCACAGACTTACCTCGCCACAATATGAAGACATTCATTTCCTGGACTATACAGCGGGGTAACCTATATACAAACGTTCGATGCGACGCTATAAATGACAGTTTTTTTTTAAGGAAGATCGAAGTGATATTCACAATGTCCAATAGAAGACAATGACATACGGGAAGGAGGCCAGTCATGCCCATCCGATAAATCCCGTTGCTTATACTGCAAAGAAAGCGGTCAGCCCAAGGGATAGAAAGCTTACCCTCAGGAGAAAAGACGAGAAATCATCCAATTTCAAGAAGACTTCAGGGGTGGCCGACGAGAGGTCGTAGCCTTGATTCATTCCTCAAGGTTGACACTCCCCCCCAGGGAGAAAAACAGCACCATTTTCTAACCAATTCCTTTTACCGCTCAAACTGGCTCCCTCGCGAAATTCCTTTGCTGTGGTGGGATCAATTCTACATCGACTAGGAGGCCAACCGGAAAGCGTCCTCAAACAAGAACTAAAGTATCTAATCCACGTTGTAAAATCCAAACAATGATCTGACGAGCAAAACATCACCCCTATTGACCAAACAAAGTCCCCGTTGAACTACACCCGTCCTTCAATTCCACCAAACGATTGAAACACTTCTTGCTACCCCCCAACAACAGACCTATGCGCTTCTTTCGCTTGTTTGGCCAAAGATTACGAAAAACACAATGAACGTATCAGCGCCAGTGGATACTACCACGGAACCCTCGTTACAGAGCATGCACTACAGAATAAAAAAAAGTTTATATTACCGCGAAGAGTCGCTTACTCTAGTGAGCCGGGACATGCATATAAAATTATAAGGACAAGAATAATTAGAGTACTTTTAAATGTAAATTACATTTGTTTGTGGAAGATCTGAGCCATTCTTGCTTATTAACTCATTTCAGTTATCCATTTTCTGCTATAGATTTTCCCCTACATCAAAAATTGAGGTATTATCCAGTATATGTGTTGCTTTTTGCAGTAGCTAATCTTCCGAGTCGAGTGTTGTAATGGGGAGAGTAAAATGATTTCAGGGTAGAGAGAAAAAGGGATAATAATTTGATTGTCGAGAGTGAAAAGATTGAGCGACCGTGAGATTGAGCGACCGTAGTTAGAGGGGAACAAATGCTACAAAGCATTTCTAGGTATCGAGAAAGCACACGGTGGGAAGGGAACGCAAGTTTTTGAGCAATTTTGGAATAACGAGAGATAATATTAGATGTACGAATTGTAACAGTAGAACAAGATGGAAGTCGAGTTCATTGGAGATGTGATAAGGGAGGAGTAGGAGAGGAGTAAGAGATGTGATAAGGGAGGAGTAAGAGATGGCCGAGGAAAGTATACACATTGTCGCCCCAACTGATCGATTAGTATTACGATGGCAGCGAGAATGACCACGTCGGGGTTAGAACGCATCAAGAAAACGAAAGACTGAGCTGACTCCGATACGCTGATGACATCATAAAAGTGAGGGGACGTCCGTATGGACGTTGAATAATGGTAGACTTGATGACTGTTCATGGCAGAGTTGACCTTGCGATTTAGTGAAGATGTAAAGCAAGTTTTTGTTATGAATGGAACACCTGAAGACTGAATGCAACTGGTGATTAGGAGGGGTAGAGAGTATCAAAGTTCCTATATAGTAGCATGTGTTGATTGGATGTTATGAAAAGGACCAAGGCTGAACTAGCCATGTGGGATGAGCTACAGGACAGTGTGAGTCAAGTAGCTCTTTGGAGCAAATAAGGTGGGTGGGGTGGAGCGATTCGGAGAAAACAGGCGAAAAAATGCATCAGTCACATGGACAGAGTAGCAACTGAACAAAAAGAGTCCATGAGGTAAGCACGGAAATGTGAGTACCAGTCTATTTAGCCCCAAAATTCGTAAATGTTAGAGAATCGAGGGTAAATAGTAAACGAGTCATTGTTTTAGTTCGTCGAAATCGAAGAAAAGTGATCAATATACCCCTGAAACATGTAGGCTTGATAAATGGAGAGATGGGATGTGTGAAAAGTCGTCTTTTGTGGTATAAAAGTAAGTGTATGCCAAACGTGCATGTTATGGAAGACAGGGTGGCCTGCTCCTGGTCAAGACACGAGAGCAGGCCCCGGAGCAGAATGTGGGAACATTTAGGTGGACAGCAACTGGGATACAAATGTGCATGCAATGTGATGGGGAACTGGCTGAAATGTGCATAGGAGAGGAGAAATCGACGGCATTTGCGCATGGAATCATAAATAATAATGCGTGAAGAAATGTGATATCAAGTCCTTCTGAATGGCGAAAGATTATGGAAGAAAAGGAAGAAAAACAGCACACATTGAGAAGAACCCCTAGTGGGTCCCCTCGCACCCTCGTTGTAGAATTGGTGATGGGGAGGCGAGAGGTGAGGGATTGGTTATCTCACCGGGACTCACAGTACCGTGGATGTGTACCTAACCTGCCGATAAGCATACCAAATACCTGTCCGTTAACTTTCATCTCCAGTTACTCCTCTCTATCTTGTATGCAGTTTCATTTCAGTATAAATCAGTCATCCATGTGGCTGCGGACACTACTCTTCCTTTTCGAGCCTCCTAACTGTGTGACGTCGTTTCCAAAGCAAGCTCTGCAGACAAGTACTAAGGATTCGAACAACTTCTACTGAAAAAATGTACAGCGTATGTTTAGACATAAAGAGACGGCTTCTTCCAGCGTCCGACGTTGGCGTTTGAACGCGTCCTGCAACACTGCTCTCCTGTCCAGTGAAGACGAAGCAGGGTCCCAATTAACCCCTCCACAGGCGCGGAGTGTGTTTGCCGGGGGTTGGTCACCCAATATAGCCCCATAGAGTATGCATAGACTTTTCCATCAATGATATAAATTCTATACAAACAAGTGTCGATCACACAGCTAAGAATCGTATATAAATATAAATCCAAAAATTACTATAATTTTTGACTGCTCCCTGTTCTGCCACCCACCATTCCTCAAAGAGTAATTCCTCCTGATTGCAGCCTAACCCTCCTTTGTTCGCCGGAACAGCCCATACGCACTCCTCCTTAGCAACATTCCGCTCCTCCTAGCAATGCCTCCATCACAATCCTGCCTCATCCAAGGCCGTCGCGACTTATTGTAGCCTCGAGGACCCAAGCTCAGTAGAGTTGGTCCCAACTAAGTCCATCAACAGTTTTAATCAGGTCTCAATCGGAAAGTTCACAGTGAAAAGTTTGTATTAAACTCGTTGGGAGGGCAGGAAGGGTGGAAATGGGGATCAATCCCAGCTTGAGCATAGGATGGTTATACTAATGGCGGGAAGTATGATTTCGGCGCTTGAGCATAGGAAAGATGACTAGCCTTCATACGCAAACAATGAAGACTTGATGAACCAGAGTGGTGGAGTTACGCATATCTCAAACCAAATCCCACTACACCCTTAATCAAAATCCAGCGTCGATATTATCAATTCATACGTTTTTTTTGTGGCCATTATTCTAAATTAACTTCTTTTATGCTGAATAAACATGTTTCTGTTTGGCACAAGATTAAATCCCATACTGGAGATGGGAAATACTTCCTCTTGTTACCACTAGGCAGCACAATCCATGTGAGGCGGATTAATACTGGGCAGCACAATCCATGTGAGGCGGATTAATACTGGGCAGCACAATCCATGTGAGGCGGATTAATACTGGGCAGTGCAATCCATGTGAGGCGGATTAATACTGGGCAGCACAATCCATGTGAGGTGGATTAATACTGGGCAGCACAATCCATGTGAGGTGGATTAATACTGGGCAGCACAATCCATGTGAGGTGGAGTAATACAGGGCAGCACAATCCATGTGAGGTGGATTAATACAGGGCAGCACAATCCATGTGAGGTGGATTAATACTGGGCAACAAAATCCATGTGAGGTGGAGTAATACAGGGCAGCACAATCCATGTGAGGTGGATAAATACTGAGCAGCACAATCCATGTGAGGCGGATTAATACTGGGCAGCACAATCCATGTGAGGCGGATTAATACTGGGCAGCATAATCCATGTGAGGCGGATTATTACTGGGCAGTACAATCCATGTGAGGCGGATTAATACTGGGCAGCACAATCCATGTGAGGCGGATTAATACTGGGCAGCACAATCCATGTGAGGGGGAGTAATACTTAGGAGCACAATCCATGTGAGGTGGATTAATACTGGGCAGCACAATCCATGTGAGGTGGAGTAATACTGGGCAGCACAATCCATGTGAGGTGGAATAATACTGGGCAGCACAATCCACTTGAGGTGGAGTAATACAGGGCAGCACAATCCATGTGAGGTGGATGAATACTGGGCAGCACAATCCATGTGAGGTGGATTAATACGGGGCAGCACAATCCATGTGAGGTGGAGTAATACTGGGCAGCACAATCCATGTGAGGTGGATTAATACTGGGCAGCACAATCCATGTGAGGTGGATTAATACTGGGCAGCGCAATCCATGTGAGGTGGATTAATACTGGGCAGCACAATACATGTGAGGTGGAGTAATACTGGGCAGCACAATCCATGTGAGGTGGACTAATACTGGGCAGCACAATCCATGTGAGGCGGATTAATACTGGGCAGCACAATACATGTGAGGTGGAGTAATACTGGGCAGCACAATCCATGTGAGGTGGATTAATACTGGGCAGCACAATCCATGTGAGGCGGATTAATACTGGGCAGCACAATACATGTGAGGTGGAGTAATACTGGGCAGCACAATCCATGTGAGGTGGATTAATACTGGGCAGCACAATCCATGTGAGGCGGATTAATACTGGGCAGCACAATACATGTGAGGTGGAGTAATACTGGGCAGCACAATCCATGTGAGGTGGATTAATACTGGGCAGCACAATCCATGTGAGGCGGATTAATACTGGGCAGCACAATACATGTGAGGTGGAGTAATACTGGGCAGCACAATCCATGTGAGGTGGATTAATACTGGGCAGCACAATCCATGTGAGGCGGATTAATACTGGGCAGCACAATACATGTGAGGTGGAGTAATACTGGGCAGCACAATCCATGTGAGGTGGATTAATACTGGGCAGCACAATCCATGTGAGGTGGATTAATACAGTTGGACACAGCATCCACGTATTCATCTTTTCCATCCTACGGCCGCACTTCCTTGACAGAACAAAATATTGGATCGGCTCTGCAACATAAAAAAGTGCAATGCAGTAGCATCTCGATCATTCTTCCTCTTAACAGCTGTTGCTTCTGTTAGCAGCGGTTGCATCTTAGATATAACGGCGTTTAAACACATGTGGGTGTCCTTTCGTAAGTTTCTTCTGGAGCCCCGCGAAGCAGTGTTATTTGTACCTTCTTTCAAAATAGTCCGTGCACGGTATCTCAGACGGGTAGCAAAACAATTGTGTGCTCGCATCATAGATGTATAAAACATTTCGTGATGATCATAAGTGCTAGTGAAAGGTGGTTGTCTCATATCTCTTCATTCTATCATTTACTTACTCTAATGATGGTAATGCACTCATAAGCGACTAGCTCAAAATCAGCTCTACATTATAGGAGTTACGTTCACATGCGAATGCTCCTTGAAAAATAGTCGTAGTTCGCCAACTCCGCGCGACCTGCGAAAAATTGTAGCGTGCACCTCTTTGATGTCCACCACATAACATAGCGTAGGGAAATAGGAACTAACTCTATGAAAACATTCATGTAAAGGTGCTACATCCCGACCAATACATGCGGACTTCGTTACCTGAGCTGCAACGTGCACTAAAAGAAATTACAGGCTATGATAACGTATGCAGTACCACAACACAAGAAAACTAAACAGCAAAGCAAAAGGAAGACACTGGCGGAGGTGTTGTGCATGTAAAATTACTTAAACTGTGTCTATTAGAAAGAGCAGTATTCGTTTCTGTGATTGGATTTAAGTATTGCATAAGAAACGAGCTCGATCATGTCGTATTGTTGAAAATATTTCATTGTTTAACTATTAAAATTTGAAATAAAGTACGTATATATTTAATATCATGAATTGGAGCATCCACTCAGTTGGTCTAAGTTGGCTTCTCCTGTCAGGCACTTCCTTGGGCTCAGCCCCACCTCCAGATTTAGGCGTTCAAATCCAAACTTAAGGGGATTCTTTCGTCGCTTCCCATGCGGCTCAGACGAGGATTATTACTTGATGTGTGACCTGCAAAGGTGTTTTTTGGGGTCATTTCATGTGTTGCTATCAGCAATCGTTTGCCCCTTTGGGCAGACGAAGAGTATACCTGTGTTGTGACCAGCATCAGCAGTTGCTTATCGTTCGAGAGAAAAGCATGGAGGCACAGTCATCCCGGAGTCAAATACGATACAACTGAATGTTCTTAGGAGATTTTCCGAATAACGTTACCGATACATTGACGGCAACGCAATATGTGGTAATTCTTTTTCCATTATTATTGAAATTGCTGTTATTATGTGTTACATTTTGTGGTTCAAGTTCATGAACAACACAGCACAAGATACTTTTTCAGTTAAAATTTTGAAAGGCGGGAAGAAATGTTTTCCCGTGTAACGAAAAACAGAAAGGCGGAAGGTGGGAGCAGTCAGTTCAAGCAACAAGAAGAGGCATAAGATCAATACTTCGTGAGCCTCAGTGCTCTATAACCTATCCACCAATACTCGTTGCAGTTTTATCCCGCACATAACTATGCTATTTGTAATGCATTATTAAACTTATCGAACAAACACCTCATAGTGTATGTGGCACAAAATTGTCGACGCACATAATTCAAATTCTGATAAATATACACTAAAAGAATGAAAAGCGCCAAGGCATAAGCAGAGCATGACTCACTTCCGTCGCTCAGTATAGCAAATATGTTGTAATAATTTATTCAATTCCTCACCGACGTTGTGTGTTCACGAAGAGTCAGCATTTCAGCGATAGATCTCCCAGCGGTTGAGATGACATCCCCCTTATATTGGTTCTAATCGAAGTAAGCTGGATATGATAAAATTTGAAGAAATAAGTTTTTCTGGACATTTTCACAAACGCTAATGATGCTGCAGGGTGCTGCACTGAGGCTGTGTACCCCGAATGGCTGTTGTGTTTCCTCAATAACATCTCCAGAATATATCCCTTTAACCAATGCGTGAGCTCTGAGGCGCTTTGCCTTAAGTTTTTCTGGTCCACATGCTGAACTCGTTCGTGGTTGGATAGGTAACACGGCTGCGTTAGCAGGCGTCATCCCGAATGATCAAATTTTTCGTGAATAAAAAAAAATGCAGGCATAATCAATGCTAATATGCGGTTAACTTGGAACGGCTAAAATGTGGCCTAATGCATAAACAGTTGTTAGTCGTGTATGCTGAGTGAAAACACAATTTTCGTGTGCAAATGTGAGATGGTTTGATGTAGAAGCCCCCTCGTGACAGGTACGAACAGAAATTATGCGAGCAATAGCGAAGGGTAATGTGAGACGGTCTGCTGTAGTAGCCCTCTTGTGGCAGGTACAAACAGAAATGATGCTAGCAATAGCGAAGGGTAATGAGAGACGGTCTGATGTAGAAGCCCCCTCGTGACAGGTACGAACAGAAATGATGCGAGCAATAGCGAAGGGTAATGTGAGACGGTCTGCTGTAGTAGCCCTCTTGTGGCAGGTACGAACAGAAATGATGCGAGCAATAGCGAAGGGTAATGTGAGACGGTCTGATGTAGAAGCCCCCTCGTGACAGGTACGAACAGAAATGATGCGAGCAATAGCGAAGGGTAATGTGAGACGGTCTGCTGTAGAAGCCCTCTTGTGGCAGGTACGAACAGAAATGATGCGAGCAATAGCGAAGGGTAATGTGAGACGGTCTACTGTAGTAGCCTTCTTGTGGCAGGTACGAACAGAAATGATGCGAGCAATAGCGAAGGGTAATGTGAGACGGTCTGCTGTAGTAGCTCTCTCGTGGCAGGTACGAACAGAAATGATGCGAGCAATAGCGGGGGGTAATGTTGGCTTTGCAGTCAACAAAGGTAAGGCAGAATTAACTCATCCCTCTCATCGAAAGTAAGAGGAATCTAATTCGTCGTTCCCCTCTCATCGGAAGTTGGAATCTTATTTGTCTAATTTTTCTTTACTGTGGGCCCTGGTTGGGAATGTTCATTCCTAACTTTCTCGTAATTTTAATTGTTTATAGTTTCAGGAACTCTGGTAACTCCTTTCACGACATATATTATTGGATTACAAATGCACTTCAGTAAACAAAATGCTTCAAAAATCTGACAAAAAATGATCTGAAATGTTATGGAACTTTGTCCTCATAACATGTCAAACTATTGTTATGCTAAAGTTTTACCAAGACAGTAATCTAAATAACAGAATTAGGACAGGTGCATCCCAATTTTTTCCGACCCATTCAGCAACGTTCCTATCCTGTCATTGCCCTTCGCCAGATAAATAATGCTACCACTGCGCAGTTTGTGTGTAGTTATCAAGAAGCTCCATGACAGAGTAATGGCTACTCGGGAGAGAAACATTAACCGTGAACTCGGTCAATAAACTATCGAATAATAGCGGCAGTACAGATAATATTTATTAGGCAATGAGTAGGCCTTTATGAAAATAGTTACCATAATTAACGCGTTTCCTTAATTGATATACATAAAAGGTCACTATCTTACCTCAACTCTCTGAGCAACTCGTGCAAAAATTTCATCATGAACCATCTGCTTCAATTTTCACCTGGTGAGTTAGTCACGTACAAGTTTCCCTTTGAGTGGCTATGAATTACAAAGAAGTATGAAGTCTAAACTTCATTCCTATTACTAACACAATGAAGCTAAAATTATAAATAATACAGTCTGCCTCTAAAAAACACCGCAACTGTCAGCATCTAAGCACAATCGCGACAGTCTGCCTCTGTGCACCACCACGTAGTCT
>SDVV010011836.1:0-15699 GCA_016164225.1 Gammarus roeselii | reverse complement strand
GTATGTATAACTTGTCACAATGTGAGAAGTTTAAGATTATAATTTATATATTATATTTCAATAAGAGCTTATAAAGATTATTCACATTTTATGAACTTTTACAGAGTGTAACCTGTTGAGGTAGATGTCCTTGCATCAATTTATGCAAAGTTGTACTCGTATGGTACAATTTCTCCCTCAAGCACTTTTTTTTTTTCCTTTACGGTACCCCATGCGACCGCAAAAAGCTCGATCTATATACGTCAGTGTCATTTAGCGACTAGCCTATGAGCGAGATTGCATCTATTTGCGGTGACTTAGTTCCTTATTCTCGTCTCGTGTAGATCCTATTCTATAGATATGCGGTGCAGTTACACCCGGAGATTTATTGAAAACCTAAATATCTACCTTTTTTTCGGTCTTATTATACATGAGCATTTACGGAAGGTATATATTTTAGAGTTTGGTTGAGAAAGTAAGAGGGGTTATGACATCTTGCATTCCCACACATGGAGTCATATTTAAGGTGGACGCATTCCGCCTTCCGAGAACAGTGTACTCTAGAGTTCGATCTGTGTAACAAGATTTGAAGACGTGTCTCCATTGTCCCCAAGGTTTGTATATTTCGCTTCTATATAGGGAAACCAATTGTTATATTTTTTCTTAGCCTATGAATTTCACCCGGATTCTTCGTATTATATTACTATTTGACTTTGTTATTAATAACTAATTATGAGTGTAGTGCAATTCATAATTTTTTTGTGGGGATTTTTTTTTTTTCGTACATTTTACGATCTGACTCAGCTATCATTGTTCAGTGTCGCGAAAGTATATGGTTCAAATCGTACTTAATCAGTGTTGCTTAGACCAAATTGTAGAGGAACTTACTTAGCTATTTGTTCACCGTTATAAGGTTTTGATTGAATATCATACGACTATATGTGTATTAGGTACGAAATATCCGAATGGTTCACCTCTCGACATTGGATTTAGTTCTTTTTCAAACACACCTTATTTGTATAGTCTGTTCACGTTACAGAAATTATAATAAAACCTAACCTAACCTAGCCTTATTTGCGGTTTTCCGTCATTGATATATATATATATATATATATATATATATATATAATGCATATTCAGACATAAAGAGTGCTATAAATAAATTAGGTCACTGAATCATTCCCTTAATCAGTTTTTTTTTTGTACAAGATGTGGGTTATCTGATCAGTTGGGATTTTTTCTATAATAATGTAAGCATTGCGATTGTTTGTTGATTTCTCATTGAAATGCTTTCGAGTGTATAACGTGCAATGGTGTAATATTCTACAAAAAGTCATCATTTTTGTTATTCGGGTTCTGTTCATTTCACAATTCTTATGGTAGGGAGGGTTAACAATGTCTGTCTCAGAGCAAACGTTCATGCGCTATAAAAGTACAGTGTACGATCAATTTGTCAATGTTTTACCGATGCAGACATATGGTGTCGGTTCCCTGTGTATTGTACATTTTAATTATGACTTTACATTCTGAATCAAACTTAACAGTGCATGCACAATCAACCTTGCGCTACTGCTACCGAGTTGACAGGTTTTCCATTGGATTATATGATGAGGAGATATTTCGAAGAGTGTGAAACGCTACAAACAATTTCTCTTATGCATGGGGCACTCGCTTTTTTGTCATGACCTTGCAGTAAAGATTTCATTCATGGTTTTTTATCCAGCATCGGGTTGAGTTTGGGGTAAAGAGACAAAATGATCATCTTCAAATACAAAATGGTCATATTCAGATACTTTAGATGAGGATTTATATAGATGTATGCAACCGAGCCTTAATTTTATATATCTTATCTCTCTTGTGCAGAATTTTTCTATCTCCAAAATGGATTTTTCTCGATCAATTGCCGATGATTGCGTGCGAATCGTTTCGTTCTACCTTGAAACAGCTCTTCAGCGTATTCAAGAGGCGAGGGGTCATCCATCTCATCCCCATTAAACCGGTAAGTACATGATTGATTAATTTAGCTTTAACCACATAAGATACTCAATTTAAATAAAATGAATACATTATTGGGAATTTATGGATATTTTTATCTTAACAATAATGTATGTTAATAGAAAAGGAATTTATACAGGGGTTTCTAATTCGTGTTATTTCTTCGCCCAGATTCTAATGCAATGGAAGTTGCAGCCGGGGTTTCCCCCTTACCGAACATTTTCGATCTCTCCGCTATCCTTGCGTTGGGGGATCCCAACTCTACAGAGGAAATGACGATTCGAGAGGGATCGAGTCAACAAGAGGGTAAATATCGTCTAATTGAATAGGTTTTTAATTAGGTAAACATGGGATATTGTTTTTATAATATACATTTGATTCTGGTAGCGATAACTAATTCCAGGTATTTTTTTCATACAAAAACATGACCGTTTTATTTATACATAAAATACCCTTACTATTCTTTGCCAGTTCATGACGTAGTGGATCCTGGAACGAGTGGGGGACGCGATGGCCCTGAGGATAGCATCCCCCCTACGTTTCATGACGCTTCCACGAACGTTCAAATTATTAATGAGGATCCAGCTATATCGTCTATTCAAACCGGTACGTACTATAGCAGCTTTTAGCATGTTAAATAGACATATAATAGGACATCAGTGTAGTAATATCTACACATTTTTGAGCAGAATGTTATTTACTCAATTATAAGAGGAATTCAGATTGTGTATGTGCTTTTTTGTGTTATAATTTGTAAATATTTTTTCGACAAGCTATTAGTATCCAATGTTATGGTTTCTAATTCACTCTTTTTTGTCCAACAGATGGTCCTCGGGTAACCGACGAGGACTGTGTCGTCCTGTATGACGGTCGACTAGAGCAGACGACTGTCTCGAGAAGATACCCTAGATGCTCAACACGAGCCATGAAGCGGTACCGTTCCGAGACCGTAGCAACCATGACCGCTATACCTAACCTAACGCTATACCTGGAGGGGGGGAACCACCCCCGTTCCCCCCTCTCTCCAGGGAGGCATGCCTCCTTGTGCGACCGCGAGCGGCAAAGCAGCTATGACCGTGCCTACACGCGACGATGGGGAAGTTACTGCACCGCTGGCTAAGAAAAGAAGGTGCGCTTCTATTCCCGTGTTTCTTGAAACACGTCCTTGTTTCAGGAATGTAACTTTTTAGATTATTTAATAAGGATGGTATTTCAGGAGGTTGTATGTAGCATCGCTTATGATGACTCGGATAACGGCTGGGGGATGAGAGTGATGACATAGATAACGGCTGGGGGATGAGAGATTCCTCTACATGCGGCCCCAGCTCAATTTTTATTACCCTGCCATGATCATTCGTGGGGTCCGTTTTGCCCAGAGGGGTATCTAGCAGAATATGTAAACTGTCGTGAACCCTTGAACCTAGTGGGATCAATTACCGACCCAGATAACATGGCACTACGGATTGCGCTTGTAAACGCCTGGGCTAATTATTTAGAACAAGATCAGGATAGTATCATATTTTTAAGTGAATATCCCCCTCAGATAACTCAGATTACCAAAAACGACCCTATTCTTAATGAAGACGATGGGAACTCTTCAACGATGTCGGAACTTGAAGATAGTTTCATTCCCCTAAATAGGGGATTCTACACTCGACATTCTTCAACCCGGCGATATTTTCGAATGCGGTATACTTCAACATGGGGATTTGACACAGCTTTCTATGCTAGATTTGAGTGGCAGTGAACCCATTCCTGACGGATTTTAATTAAAAGAAGTTGATGCAGAGTATGGAGACGATGTCATCTACCCGTCTTTATCATCAACTCCACACAATCTGTCGTTAGACATCAGTCAACGTGAGATGGAACACATTATGAATGACAGAAACATCATGAATGATTGAACAGCGTCTTTGAGCATCCTTCAACAATAAAAGGGATGTGCCTGACGTTTCCGGGATGAGAATAATAGCTTTGATCATACGATGGATCCAACGTTAGTATTTTTCAAAGATCAGATTGGGTTACCGATTAGAGCTTCCACCCCAACCCTTCCTCGTTGTAACGCGGATGTATACCAAAAACGATAACCTAACCTATGTTTATGATCGATAACTGCAAAATTTTTTTTAATGATTTTTTTTCATAAACAATAACAAATCATCTAAAATACGTTCTTTTCATCCTCCGTTTTCAGTATAGGCAATGCCGCGTCTTCTTTGGATAACACTGCAAATACGTTTCACCAATACCCGCAAGCGTTACATCAGGATATATGGTGTCCACAACACTTCCAGATGAATCTTCAGCAATGCCAGTTTCATCCGTGGCAGAGGCAGCCTTGAAACGGTTATTATCCCCAACAACCCTTCAATGGCTACGAGTCTTGGGCCCCTTCTTCGCAATGGGCCCAAGACTCATGGCACCCCCAACAACCATGGTTTCATTTTTGGAGAAGCATGTATTATGGATATCCGCCACACATATCGGTTGTAGCACCGTACCATGAATCTTATTACCCGCACTACCCCCAACAGTCTACATTCTATGGAAATAACCAGCAGCAGACTTCGACTACATAAACTGACTTGTACCAAGTCGGGCATGATGCATTGCAAGGGTCGGTATATGCAAAATAATTTTTTAAAATGATATTTTGTTAATAAATTATTACATTTAATACAATTATTTATTCCTCTAACGATGCGTGGATAATTTACATAAACAAAGGTCGGTTTGGAGCTTCTACGATGTCTTCAGAAGCTGAGGGGAATGACCCTAAGGTCTATTCTGCCTCTCCAGTGTAGGATTTATCTGGAACATCAAATATTCTAGCATTGTTGTCTTGATCTTAAGAAGGGTTATAGCTGTTTACTGCATCATTCGAATGGAGTTCGACATCTTGATTGTGATGTTGAGCACCGGAGTAGTAGTATTGGTTGAGGAATCTACCATTTCATATTTTACTTCAGGTCGTGAATCATTTTCGGCTTGTTCCATTGAGCGTTTAAATCCACGAGGCTCGGAGGTAGAGTATGAAGGATCTTGTATCATATCCAGGATTGTGGATTCGTTCGAAAGGAACTTGAAATGAAGTATGGGGGAAGAAGAATTTTAGATCTGTGACGAGTCGACTTAGAGTTTAAAAACATCACTGAACACCCCTCTTGATTATACAGTAAATCTACACTGCTGGTCTCCTGACGAATCAGAATAGAAGAATCCAGTTTCACCTCAGAATGTTTAAGATTATTTGAAATGTAGTAACGGTCGCCGATAAGAAATTATCACCCTCGACGAATGAGGAACGTTTAAGGTTGCGATTGTATGAAACAATCAAGTTCTCCATTCTGAAAACCTCCATGATGATGAGATTGTTCAAGCAGTCGAGATGGATCACGGGGTCGGAGCGAGGCGAAGCCGGGGTACGCGAAGGTAGGCGGCAGAAGGCAGGTTATGTGCAGGCCGAGGCGGAAGGCAGGCTATTTGCAGGCCAAGGCGGAGGAGGTATAGACGAAGCAACGAGCTAGGGGTGTCTGTATCCATCCACTCAGCAGGGTCAGTTTTAAATGACTCCGACACCCACCCACCTCTTTCTTCCCCACAAAGCACGTTGATTTCAGTGCCGTACAGGTTTCGTTTGATTTATTTTTTTAGTTCGTGCATCTGGCAGCGTAGCGGGGGGCTCTGGGTAAATGATATATATTTTTTATTCCAAGTTATCGTACATTGTTGTATAAATCGGTGAAGACCTCAGCTCATGCATGATTTGCAGGGTTGTTCTTGTTGGTGTCGGTCATATTTTCACTCGAGATGTAAGTATCGTTAGTTCTAACATGTCTATATTTTGTATTATTGTAGGTATGTCTTTCTGTAACTTTGATTGTCTATTTTGAATTTGTTTCGTTGATCTATTTTCTTCACTCTTGCAGGATGAATCAAGACTATATGGTGATGGAGGATACGCCATTGTTGGAGACTCGAGGAGTAAACGGTCAACAAAGTGAGGTGAATACTGAACCGACAGCTAGTTTAATGGTAACTCAAGCCCCAAAAGAGATGTTTGCAAGCAAAAAGGCGGTAGCTTGCGCAAGTCCTAACGCCAACCCTACCGCAAGCTCGCAACCCGGTGGTGGTGCCCCCGTTCCGGAACAACGCGGAGACCAGCCTACTGATGGTTCGGAACAACGCGGAGATCAGCCTAATGATGGTTCGGAACAACGCGGAAATCAGCCTACTGCTGCGGAAGCACCCGGAGTTCAGGCTATTGATGGATTGGATCCATTCGCTGCTCAGCCTACTAATGGTTTGGCGCTGTCTCTTGTTGAGTCGTTTACTAATGCGTTGGCACCGTCCCCTGTTGAGCCATCTACTGATGACCCCTCCTCGGTTCAGGAACCGTCTACTGTCGATCCGGAACCAGATTCGGATAATGCTGTGGATGATTCGATTTCTTTGGGTGAGGCTATATTTTATTTACCAACCTCTGTAGTTTTTTTGATCATTATTTCGTAACATCGAGTTTTATCCCACACACTGAAGACATGAACATATCGTCCGCGATAAAATTAGGATGTAAAGAATTAGTGAAGCACATTGAAACCAAATTAGGGACTTTCCAAAGACTGCAATGCACCGTGAAGGTTAAAATGGGGAAAACAATGGAGAATGCATCTATAGATGACAAGGACTAGGTATTAAACAGAAAAGCGATCCAGCTAACATAAACAGTGGATTCAAGTAAAATGATTGAGGATCTCAGGGTAGATTTACAAAATAAATTAGAAACACAGGAGCATCAAGGTAGTGGCTGGAGCATTAATACAATAACCGCTGTTGAGCTAAAATTCTACTAGACAAAAATTGTGTATTGACATGCATGATTGTCCATTTCCATTTGAAACAGGAAACAAATCTCTCAAATTTTAAACGACAAGTGGATCGGACATATCTTCCATACAAAAACACTTATTTCACCTTCCCTAATCTTTCATTGAACACACCTGTGACTTTAGAAGATTCACCAGACATAGAAAGAGATTGTGAAATTGACATTAGACTGTATCAGCTCACAAAAGAGAAGGAAGGTTATGGTTTGGTTGGCGTATACAGAGGCAGTTAAGAGGCCGGTGAGGAGCGCACGATCCACCTTGTGCAAATCTTAGATGCTAATCATGTCGCACTTATACCATGTTTCTCTACATTTATGCGTATATTTAGAAATATGGGAATGAAGAATCACTTTTTATGTCCGTTCTGCATACAAGGCATGCACGAAAGCAAAAAAGCCAGACACATAAAATTGTGTTCGTCCACTACAGGCTTGCAAACATCAGTATGCCCGAAGAAGGGGGAAATGTACCAATTCTCAGCCATACATGCAACAATGAAACACCCTGTTGTATGGTATGATGACTGTGAATCTGTGCTAGAACCAACCCAGGAGGGGAAACACGTAGTCAACATACACAAGTTGTGCATGTACAGTTATACTCTTGTGGATAAAGACGGGAAAATTGTAAAGCACAAAGTAGTCGATTCGACTACAATTCCCCTTGAGGAGATGGAGACACACCTTGTTAAGAAAATATTGCTGGATTATAATGAATACATGTCAACATTACCATTGTTCCCCATCGCCGTCCTCACCAAACATGACGTAAAAAAAATTTGCGGAAGCAAAACATGTGAATGCTTTCGGAGACGCTTTTAGAGAAAATGGTAAAACCCGAGTGCGTCGTCATGATCATTTCGTCGAGGGGGTCTTCGGACCCAATAAAGAAGTCATAATGGGAAATAACTTGGCCGCATTATGCATTAATTGCAACTTCATAATAACGTAGAAGCTCAGGTTCATGCCATGTATTGCTCACAATGCATCGGCCTATGATATGCGCTTCATTTTGCGTGGATTGGACGGCAAAAACTTTTCCAACCTAAACGTTTTGCCAAAACAATCAGATAAATTGTTCAGCATATCTGTCTCCTTGAACGAAGCCACGAGCAAGTACGGTGTCAAGTTCATCGACTTGTTCTCGTTCCTCAACTCAAGTTAAGACAGTCTTGCCATAAAACTTGAAGATAGTGGCCATGACATGCCGCTCCTCAAATCCCATTTCACAAGTCTCGGCTACAGTGACAAGGTTCTAAACCTCGCCACTCGAAAAAGACATTTTTGCTACGAAGCCATCAAATCGGATTCTGTACTGGACCAAATTGACATCCCGTCGCAACAAGCCTTTTACACTCAACTTCGAGGCGAAGGAATATCGGACTCTGATTATGCTGAAGTTATTGAAACGTGGGAGGCAGCCGATTGCAAGACTCTGCGTGACTACATGATCATACACCTGTTCATCGACACGTTGCTACTGGCCGAAGTCTTCCAAAAGTTTAGGGAGACCATGACACGCGACTATACCCTGGATCCCGTCCATTTTGTAAGTGTCCCTGGCTTTGCAATGCAAGCCGCCCTCTACGAAGGAAAGGATGAAACTGGCGCTGGTCATAGATATCGATCTCCTGCACTTGATTGTCAAAAATACGAGAGGTGGATTCTTGACGTTGACGAAAGGTCTTACCAAGGTAAACAATCCCCGACTCAAAGACTATGACCCTGCATTACCCGTGTCTTCAGCAGCAATGTGGGACTTTAACAGTCTTTATGGTGGATGCTTGAGCAAACCCCACATCATTAGCGAAATCCTCGAGCTCACACCGGAATAAATTCAAGCATTCGACTTGGTAAACACAGACTGTTCTGGCGAGTCTACGTACATTGTTTGCGTTGATGCCCAAGTCAGCGATAAAGTTGAACGAAAAACAGATGAGTTACCGCTACTGCTACATCACAAAGAGGTCACCTTGGACGATCGACCTTCACAAAAAATTTCTTGGGTGGCCCGGAACATCTCATAAACCAAAAACGAGCAGAGCGTACTGACTACCTCGTGGCCCTGGAACGTCTTCAAGTACTCCTCATGCAAGGACTGGAAGTCACCAAGGTTCATCGAATTTTTCGTATCAAGCAGGAGCCCGTCTTCATAATGTCCGGAAACGTCAGGACTCTACGAACTCCTTCGAAAAGTCCCTGTATAAACTGCTCTCAGATAGTATATTCGGAAAATGCCTTTTCAATCCGTTCAACAGAAGTCTAGAGGAAAAAACTCGTGTGCACCCCCAACTCGAGCTCCGAAAACACGCTGCCAACCCCCTCCTAAGAAACTGCTACGTCATCGACCCCGCAACAGTCGTCATGATCCTCAAGCAAAAAAATGTCCGAATGGTACATCCACTGCAAATTGGATTCTTCGTGTTTGAAAAAGCTAAAGCGAAAGTCTACAGCTTCATCTATGACACACTGAAGCCTCACTACGGTGACGACGCCTCGGTCATCTACTTGGACATTGACTCGTTGCTGATCCAGTTCAAAGGCGTGGCCAACATTGAGGCGGAAATGTGACAAGCTACCCTAGCTGAATACATGGACTTCTCCAACTACCCCAAAAAATCATCCCTTGTTCGATGAATCCAAGAAAGGACAGCTGAAACTACTGAAAAGCGAAACAGCTGATGACTACCCGAGTAAGATCATTTGCTTTCAGCCCAAGTGTTACAGCATGTTGCTCGAGTCCGACGCAACAAAATCGGCTGCAAAAGGTGTCAATTACCAGACACAAGCCAAAATCAAACATGAACAATACAGAGACATCCATAACCAGAAAACCTACACCCACTATGAAACCATACACAACATTCGTGCGCAAGCACGAAAGCACGAATGCTGGTATGGATACTTTACTTATTCAAACTGTACGCACATTCAAAAACTGCCTCAGTAGGTTTGAGAACAAGCGCTACTATATTGACGCGTGCACAACTCTTGCCTATGGCCACCCGGACGTCCCCAAAAAATCTATTGAAGATAAACCTACCGTCACTAAAAAGAGGAAGCGATGTGCCTTAGCAAAAGATATCGATGTAAACATGGATTTAACATGTAAGAGACGTAAGCCGGGTGAGACTATCTTTTGCGTATGTAGTAGAACGAATGATGAAAGTACGTCCACGTCAACAGGTTTTATCCTGTAAATGTTCATAAAATGTATATAATCCTTATATTCTCTTATATAAATAAAATATATAAAATATAATCTTAAACTTGTCTCATTGTCCACCTAAATACGCATTAGAAATGTTTATTGAAACGTAGTGCAAGCGACTCTAATATTTACAAACGATGTAAATGGTGCTATGTAAATCAAGTAAAAATATATTTATAATTGACCATGTTTGATTGTCCACCTATAATATGTCTCGAACGTATCTGCAACGTATCTGCAACTGACCATGAAGTTGTTCATCTGAATATATATCCTAATCCATAAATAAATATGTATACAAAAATCTTGTTTCATTGTCTACAGAAAAAAATCATCTGAAAAAATACGTGAGCTACTTGTTTCTTAACATTGTGTCCTGACGAAACTCTGAAAAAATATATACATTCAATGGGAAAAAGAGAGTGGATTTAATCAAATAATATCAATCGTGCAATAAAATATCATGTATAAACAACAGTCTTCACTTATAAAAAAAAAAGATGATAAACCTAGGTATGATAACGATTGAGCAATGATATCGTACGGTATATTCATCGAATAAATAGCATAATGTCTGGGTAATAACCAATGAAAACTAAATAGAATCGTTATAAAAGTTTCTATTCAAATGAGTCATTCAATAACAAATATAGTAATATATATCATACCCTCCTACCGTGCGAAATAATCCAATAACGTACATCTATATAATCCGTCCGAAAGTAAGCGTAACTGTAAGCAACCTGAAAGGAAATCGCAAGAAAACCGTATTCTCCGAGAGGACCATATATATCTCGAGATAAGATCTTTATGGGACATTGATGTATAAAGAGATCCTCGAGTGCCATTTAAGTTTTGACCACTCCAAAAGTAATTGACCACAATATAATTAAATAGACAGACAAGTACAATGTCCAAGCGACTAAGTCGGTCACATTAAGAAATAACATACTTCCTAACAAAAACATTAGCCGAATAAAAAAAATGCGTCTTGCATCACTTAGACGCCTGACTCTCCTCCCCTGTCCTCCTTCCCTACCCTCTTCCCCCTCCCGGGTGTTTTTCTCTGTGCCTACAGTAATTAACTTGACCACATGAGTAATTGTCACAACCTACAAGTATAATGTCTGAGATGTAGAATTACATTGACCCGAATAAAAAGAATTGCGTCATGGTGTTATATCTAGGAGCGCATCTAAATTTTTGCCAAGGGGGGGGGGTACTCATGGGACCCCCCCCCCCCAAAAAAAAAAATAGCTACTCGGAGGGTGGTGTCGTGAACGAAGTGGAAGGCTGGAGTGATGGATGATGTTAACTGCTGAGTTCGCGTCGGTGTGAAGGGCATCAGTAAGGGTCTGTGTTTTGTGGCGGCAACGTTTGCCTGTTTCATTCACATTGCATGAAACGCTTCCATGTGACGGTGTTTAGCTATTTTTGTAGAAACCAGTTGGATCACTACAATGGGCTATTATTGTGTTCTTCCATTAGCCTCGACTCCCGGGTCAGGAGCCTCCTTCCATTTTTCCCAACTCCTAAGTCAGGAGCCTCCTTCCATTATCCTCAACTCCTGAGTCAGGAGCCTCCTTCCATTATCCTCAACGCCTGAGTCAGGAGCCTCCTTCCATTAATGCTAACTCCTGCGTCAGGAGCCGGTTCTCGTATCCCCTGCAGCGCAGTCACTTTACATGCAAATGCTTCACACGCGCGCAGCAAATCCCTCGGACGTAAAATGCCCTCAAACTCATTAAAGCCGTAATCCCAAAGGATAAAGTTGATAAAATACTTTCTGAGAATCCAGGAAGATTGCAGTTTGCAGAGGGAAATCCCGTTTATATAAAAGTAGGTTGGATTTAAAAAGACGTCGTTCATATGTGACCTTTTGAACAAATAACGAATTATTGGATTGCAGTGTGTCGAGGGAAGTTTCCAATATTAAATATTCATGTTTACATACCCTATTCACATCAATAGACGGTGGGTGTTGATTTGCAGCCCCTGGCTTGTATAACAGATCATTTGCATACGATTCACGACCACAAGCCATTATAACAGGTCAGTTGCATCCTATTTCATGGCATTCGTGTATTTTTTTGTTCAATCCGTTTAAGAGCTGACAGTGTTTGTTAAGGCTTGTATTTGTTTAATCATCAATCACACGTTTGAATCACAAATGAATTCTATCCTCAGTTTGGAATTTGAGATTTCTTTTATTACCGCTCTAACTATCGCCCACTTTGGATTCATTGCAACATATTATTATTACTGCTTGGTGACGAGCGTACTAATTGATAACAAGGATGAAATGACCGTCATATGAGAATAACCTCCTACCTTTAGACGACTCTCATTGATTAGCAAAACACTCGGTATAAAAGACAAAGGTCTCCAAGCATCTACGAGATGGTAAACTGGTCGAACTAATTAGTGTGCAGGTAAGCTAAGTGTGCGATAGAATAGTCGATATGGATTTTTAATACGGCATTTCCATTCGGTGCAAATAAAAAACAATGTTAACAATTATTTGGCAATAACAAATGAGATAAATGGTCAATTATACATGTTCAACATACCAAACATGATTCTGTTCTTAGAGGACGCTCTTCGTTGCTTCTAGAGGACGCTTATGGGTGCTTCTAGAAGACGCTCATTGTTTCATATTGAGAATACTCTTTATTGCCTCTAGGAGACTCTCCATGATGCTTTTAGAGTGGACGCTTATTGTGGCTTCAGGAGGACGCCCTTTGTTACCAATAGAGGACCCTCTTTGTTGCCTATAAAAGACGCTTTATTATTGCCTCTAGAACACGTTCATTGTTGTTTTTCTAGAAGACGGGCTTTGTTACCTCAAGAGAACGCTCGATGTTACCACAAGAAGACGAACTTTGTAACGTCCGGAGGGCACTGTATGCTACCAGTAGAGGACACTTTTTGATGCCACAAGACTACACTCTTTGTCATTAGAAAATCATGAGATAAATTAGGCGGATGACACTCCGCCCTGAGAATTGGCCGACACCGCAAACTTTGCTGCACGACTCGTATTTTAGACTTTATTGACACTTTGGAATGTCTCACTTGCCTACGGCCCCTTGCCTTATTGTGTGGGGCGGTGGATGGTGGGGAAGAAGAGTAGGCCGCAGGAGAGGAGCTGTGAAGGGATGTTTGAACGTCATGAATGACGAGGCCCAAATTTGATACATAATTAAATTTGTTGATATGATTCGCACGTAGGTACAAGTTTTCACGTCAGTGTTTCGGATACAGAATCACCTCAAATTTCGAAATGTCAATTTTCTTTGGTCATATTTCCTCACTCATAACGAACAATCTATGAGCTGGATACGATTTTGACTCTGAATGTTACATGTCTTATTTATAGCTAAAACTGTAATTTTTCAGTGAATGCATAACCTTCTAGTTGAATAAACCAAATTCAATGTCCAATTAAAGGAAGCTTACTGTCCAAAAGGTTTCAAACTTGATCTGCTTTACTGATGGGAGAGAACCTATCTCAGGAGGCAAATAATATGTAAAAAATAATATCTCCTTGCGATGTACATAAACTATGGAATATTGACATATAATTGGCAGGGCAGGATACCAAAAATGAATCAATGTACAGTACCTAATTCGAACACCTAGAGTTTGGTCTCCAGTAAATAACACTCAGGAAGAAACAATGGTGATATCTCTCAAAAATTGATGGAAAATTGTGGGCATTTCTTCGGTTGGATCAATAACAAGAAAAAGACAGTCCGTTCAATTTGTTCATCATCAACAACCTCCTGCAGTGCCTAAAAATGCATCATAATCCGTGTGGCCGAGGTGAAATCTCAAAATTTCGTTACTGTTCAATTCAAAATAGTCAGGCAAAGCCAACACGGCTAATCTTGTAATGCTGTTTTTGGGTGTACCTACATAAAATTAGTTGTGTTTTGATATCCAATTAACACATTCCAGAAGTATTATTACCAATCAATCGGGTATTTTTACCAGTATGAGGTAGCTCTCTTGGACCCTGTATTACAAGGCGGTTCATAGTATTTCAAAATTGTGCATCAAGACCATCTGATAATGTAAAAAATTCCATCTTCTTTCAAATTATCTATTCAGTGACTTCAAGTGTATCAAAGATTCTCATTGAGTAAGCATTTATAACAAAACAAGAAGAATGCATGTCGAATTATCCAAATGTGGGTTCTGAATGAATTTCAATAAAGCAATGAACCCTACAATATATTTATATCATATATTTATTATATTTCACAGAATAATGCCTTAACACACTTCAATGATCATCTCCCTCCCATTGATTGGCGTTGTACGACTGATCAAAATATATGAATCTAATCCGTCACATAGAAGAACTTGTGTAAAAAACATTTTTGAGTGTGAGCACATCTTCGTGAGAAAGACCATCTAATATTATTTAAAATACGAGCTGGCTAATAGGTTGTTTGCTCTATAATTGACATGGACGACGATAAAATGAGTGCGATAGTCACAGTTATGAAATAAACCTCATCACATATGAGCATGGCATATCCTACCATCTAAATAATATCTCTCTTATGCCGATGAACACTTCCTTCAATGAAATCATATGACATCGTGTCATAATTTTTCCAAAACGACAACGCTTTCTGTAACAGCTGCTCTCATCCATAGGGATCAGGTAGAGGCCGGCGGATAATTGGTTCTGTTAGACGAATGGTGGGGAACACTAGCTTCCTCGTATGGAGGCGAAGTAACGCCTGGATCTGTTGAACGGTTGATGTAGAACACTCAAATACTCGTGAGGTGGCGAGGGTCTGTTTGGTTTTGTTTGACGGTTGGAGGGGAGCACTCGGTTTCTTCGTGAAATGGGGGGAGTGAATTTTTTTGGTTAGACGGTTGATACGGGACACGGCTTCCTCGTGACGAGGCGAGGGTCCGTTTTCTTTCGTCTGATGGTCGGAGGCGAGAAATCGGCTCCCTCATGAGAAGGTGAGGGCCCATGCGTGTGGTTTTGTTATACGATTGATGTGGGACACTCGGTTATTTTGTGAAGAAGAGAGGGTTCATTGGTTTTGTTAGACGTTTCCGAGAAACACTCGTCTTACTCGTGAGGAGGCGTAGAAACGCTTGATCCTTCTTCGGTAACGAAAAGGAGAACTTTGTTTCAGGATATGCGGCTCAAAGCGTCTTGGGAAAAAACGCTGTTGTTAATCTAATACAGAAGTAGAAAAGTATATGCAGTGTTTAACTCTCATCAAAGGAAGCACACTGAACATGGAACTTTCAATCACAGAAGAGGATAAAAAATTATAGTCAGATAGGGCTGAATAAATTTTTGATTTGCTTTAACCAAATTATGGTGATAAATATTTATAACTTTCGAATCGATCAAATATGTGTTGACGTGGTGATGTGTAGAAAGTGAGCGTAGTTATAACGTTTGATGCAGCGATTGGAGTTACAATTCTCAATGGAGAAAATTTAATATCGATGAATAATACTATTAAAAAATAATGACAATTAGGTTTCAATTTATTTCCTCTCATGCCTCCTGCTAAAAATACAAAAATGGACAACAACTTTAAGTCTCAAATGTTTTATGCATTCTTCAAGACAATTATAT
>SDVV010011835.1:0-15699 GCA_016164225.1 Gammarus roeselii | reverse complement strand
GCCATACGACCGTTGTACACAGTATTTGTGTACTGTAGCCATACGATAGTTGTACACAGTATTTGTGTACTGTAGTCGTACGACAGTTGTACACAGTATTTGTGTACTGTAGCCATACGACCGTTGTACACAGTATTTGTGTACTGTAGCCATACGACCGTTGTACACAGTATTTGTGTATTATAGCCATACGACAGTTGTATGTAGTATAGCACACATCAGCTGTTTGATTGAAGAGCCTTTATTAGAACATGTGAACGGGACCAATTTTCCATTGAAGGGCCAACAAATGATACAGGGGGTCATGAGATCGGGTCAACCACATGCAAAGACGCTATAAAGATAAATTCGACCACGAAACTGTCTGCTCTATGAATTATGAGAGGCATTATCGTCAACCTTGATAGTCACAGAACATCAAGCATCGTCGTCCGAGAACATCATGTTCAAAAACATCATCGTCCAAGAATTTCATCGACCGAGAACATTCTCGGCTAATCATAATCGTCCAAGAATATCCAAATTCGTGAACACCATCGTCTGAGAACACCGTCGTCTGAGAACACCGTCGTCTGAGAACACCGTCGTCTAAGAACATCATCGTCTGAAAACATCATCGTCTGAGAACATCATCGTCCGAGAACATCATCGTCCGAGAACATCATCTACACAAAACATCATCATCAGAGAACATCATCGTCTGAGAACATCATCGTCTGAGAACATCATCGTCTGAGAACATCATCGTCTGAGAACATCATTGTCTGAGAACATCATCGTCTGAGAACATCATCGTCTGAGAACATCATCGTCTCAGAACATCACCGCCGAGAGCATGCTTATCTCGCATCACCAGTTGTTGTCATAACTCTTAATTAAATGTTCTCAAGATTAAATCTAACACTGAAATAGTTATCAAAATACATTTTCATAAACACACGCCAATAGTTACCTGACCTTGGGAGGTTATCATTATATAACAGCGGGAAGATTGTCGATACTAAACGCCTTGCCCGCCGTTCCCGCAGAGAATTCATTAAAAGAGCGGATCAGTTGAGGTCTCTTGTCCTTGGAAAAAATACTATATAGTTTTAAAGTCATTAACTATTATATGAATAGTACGAGGTTATGCGGTTGCTCATTTGTACTATGGCACAAAAACGTTTTACACGTACAGTTTTTATATGCCTGTAGATAACGTATATTTCCCAGTATATATTCCGAAGCTGCTGGACAAGTATATCGTTCATGTAAGCGTGACAAGTATCGTATATGTTTATTGTTAGCACAGCGTAGATTGTTATGAATAACACGCTCAAAATAATCAAATTCTGCTCCATCACAAATGATACTCTCGCACAAACGTTTTTCAGCTGAAAGAATTAATGCCTAGCGAATCGTCCTGGTAAACAGTATACGGGAATTAATCTCCATGTTTCAATACCTCCTTCTCAATGGGTTCTCTCGAGATGCTTCCTTTGGCAGGAATAGTTCACTATTATCTCTTTATTGTTTTGGATCATTATTATATACGTATAGATTATTGCTAAATACGCCTAGATCCTTGATGAATACGCATCATTACTTTGAGAAGTATGGATTATCACTTTATACGCAGTGATCATTACTGATGTACAGTAGCGACATGAAATTTGTTTATGATAAGTGAACAACCGAAAAAACTAACTCTTCTTTTCCTACGTGGAATTTAACTTCATATAGAAAATTCTGTCGGTGGTATATCATAACAAAGCTTCTTAATGAATACAATCACGTAAATTTCTGACGAGTTCAAAAATCGAACGCAAAAAGAACGTTGAAGGTTTTTCTTAATCTGCAATCATAAACTAATTTTCTTCCGCTACTGTACGTTTATCGTTACTTAATGAGCATCCACGTAAATTTCGTAGGACTCTACGTTCTATATTAGTTCTTTATCCTGGTGAAAGGGCCTCATCTTCGTCCTTCCGTTGACTTTTCGTAGTCTTATCGTCGTCTTATCCTCGTCTTATATTCGTCTTATCGTCGGCGTTTCATTGTCACTATATCGTCGTCTTATAAACTGCTTATGCCGACTTCATGTTGTCTCATCGTTGATTCATCGGTATCGGCGGACTGAAATAAAATATAGACGATTTGTCGATTGCTTGTTAACGGTTCATCGTAGGTTTATCCTTGTCATATCGTCTTCATATCAACATCATATCGACGTCTTATTGACGGCCTACGGTTAACCGACGGAGACTCGACCTCAATTCCATAACTAACATCTTATGACTCACCTATAAGATGAGCTGGCAAATTATTTATCCCGAAAAATGCCGTTTGCCGTCGTTATGTCGTTAACGTCGTTACGTCCTTACTGTTGTTGTCGTTGCCGTCAGTATATTTCTCTTTCAGTCTTTAAGTGAAGACTGAAGAGCTATGCTCATCATCTTACGAGCCCAATAAAGATTCCTAGTAGCTTGATCGTTTTCTTAGTCCCGCAACCGTATTTGGATTTGTAACCTTTTTAGAAGCAGATGAATTACCAGTTCAACAACCTTGCGGTGTATTTGAAGTTCATTCTGTCGATGCTACCAGTACTTTTTCTGTCAAATGGTGTCCGTTATTTAACTGCCCCTGTGTTGTTTCCAATGGTATCTAGGCTTTGAATATCTGGATACAATTATGTTACGTCTTTTAGGGTTAGGTAAAATCGATAGGGTAGCACGTAAGGATCAGGTCGCCCAAGAGGCTCTGAATAGCTTAGATAAGACATTCAATTTTGTACCCTGAAATATCATGTGAACTGCACTATCTTGTTTCATCTAAACGCTTTACACTTGAACCGTGCAATGCATGCATTCAACTTAATTCCAATTGCAAGCACAAGGGTTAGTCAAGACTGCAAGGCTTGCATTTTTTATGTTTATAGATACACAGACTTTGCTGTTGAACGATGTTTGAATTAATGTAGCATATTTCAATTTGAGTTGACCATATTTTAACCTCCGAGATTACCCGCTGTTCTTTCACGTTAAATATCACCAATCTTGTTTTGTTGTCAATTGCTCTCAGAATTGCTCTCTATCGCTATAACCTGTCATAACTAACTCATATTCAGTTTCATATAATTTTTTCTGCGTGGGAAAAAGTGATGTCGAACAATTTAAAGTTTAAATTACATGGCCATAACTCACTGTATTTTGCATGCGCGTCGCAGACTCTCACGTGGTTTAGAAGTTACCCCCGCGCGCGTGTGCGTGCGGTCTGTTTTGATTCACTGGGGAGTTAGAAGTAACATCGAGTGCATTGAATAAACGTACTTGCTGTAGTCTGAATATATTTACTGTGGAATTGGACATTTTAATAACTATAGGTCTTGGTTCTCTTCATGTTGGTGCAAAATCTGTATTCAGCATATCTGTTATACTGTAAAAGTTTATTAATAATTTGATTTCTTTTCTTGTATGAATCTCTTTTCCTATTGTTCTTCATTTAAATACGTCGACAAAATACATCAACAAATACATCCAATATGGTAGTGGACTGAGGGGCTCCAGTCATGGCCCAACACCAGACATGTCAGGCTAAACAAAAAAAAAAAGAGTTAGTAAATTGTTGAAAGGAAACGTGCATTTCACTAAAGGCATTCAGAACAGCTCACGCTGACGAAGACTTGGTAGGTATAATGGTATAATGACATGTTTATAATGACATGTTTATTTAGGTATTGGCCCCTTTGGAAATAATACAGATATACTAAAATCATCCGATGCATAATGACTAACATCTTCAACGAATGTGATGTGAGCTTCTTCAAAAATGAGAATGTGATCAGTATCCAAGGAGTTGAATTGCCTATGGAAGTGCAACCGTTGGGAAATAGTCACTTCCTTGTTGATGGAGTAATAGAACAATTCTTGAAATTAAAAGTCTACAGGGACCGAATGATTTCCGCCAGAGAATATTACGAAAACTCCCAAGTAAGAAACATAGATAGACAAAAAACTTTAACAGGTCTATGAGGTACTGGAATTATCCCAGACGATTGGAAAACTGCAAACTTCACAGTCATCTCAAGAAAGGTATTTGGTAAGGGCCAATAAACTACAGACCAATCAGTCCCACATCTGTGCTCAGCAATTGCTTGCACGATTCATAAAAACAAGTATAACATGTCACCTGGAGAGGAACCACCGTATCAACGACATCCAACACGGCTTCAGAAGCAAACTCAGCTGCCTCAGCCATCTACTTGACTTTTTCAATATGGACACCGAGGTATAAGATGAAACCAAAGATGTCGACGAACTCTATCTTGAATTAGATTTGGTCGACAGCTTTGGTTTCGTCATCCCCGTTGACGCAGACTTTAAAAGTGGAACTAAAAGCGTTGTCAGGTGGCTCAGAAATTGGGTCACAAACTTCAAACAACGGGCCTGTGTTTGGGAAGGAAAAAATCAGTGGGCTGCAGTAATATCTGGAGTACCCCAGGGAAGTGTTCATGGGCCCCACTTTTCATAATCTCTATAAATTCGCAAAACAAGGCGTTGTTAGCATGTCATCTAAATTTGACGACCGCACTAAATACCACAAAGAGAGCTGTGAGCAAGATCGTTTAACCATCTAAAGTGATCATAATAAACTAGTGGCCTGGTGTGATAAACCTTGATAAATTCACCGCTATGCACATTGGAGAAGACGATAGTATTTCTGACTTCGTGATGGCACTCCACCAAGTGACTGAGGTAGACCACCAACGAAATCTTCGAATATTAACCACCATAGATCTCAAGTGGTGCTACCAAGGGACAGCTAGGTACAAAAAAAGGCAATAGAGGTCCTCCACTATATATCCGGAAGTTAACACTACAAGTTAAGACAGAACGTGTTCATCACATAACAAAATTGATTAGAAATCAAGAAATGTCTCAATGGTTTTTCTAGAGCTAGACCCGCAGGCCTCTTTAATAGAAATTATAACCCTAGGTATATAATGTACAAGAAGGGTTGTGAACTTGTTTGAATTAACTATTCCTAAAAAACGTATTTTCAATCAAGGTACAAACTATTTGGAACAGTTCAACACATGAAGTGGTTAATAGTAACAACGTCAATACCTTTAAAACCCGCCTCGACAAACACTGTGACGAACCCTTCCTCCTACAAAGCTTAGTGGAGGAAGCTTCCTTTTCGTGAAGGTGGCATCATCTCCAGCGGACGGAAGGATATGAATGATGGGCACCACTTTCAAGCTTGGCTAGTAATTCTGCTAGTACTATTTTGAAGTATTGCTAGGATGGACTCTCCAGCCGGTCTCAGGCCTTTTGAATACATAAACGACTATTTTTTTCGGCAAAAATACATATGATCAACTACCTTCATCCTCTTCCCTCTCCCTCCTCCATCACCAGCATGTACGTACATGTCACTGTTACTCACGCTGATGTACACGTGTGGCTGACGCCGTGTGCGCGTGTACAGGGCCACCCTCCGTTTGTGTTCGTCGCGTGTCTAGAGTTACCAGTAATTACAGCGCTACTGTTTTGCATAATGGACACACGCTGGTGACATCGGAAAGGGTGGTGGCAACAACAGCGAGACGGCGATATGGCAACAATGGCGGCTGCAACAATGATTGAGATCCGTGGCAGAAACGATGATGGGTGTTGATGCCACACCAGCTGCATTGAACTGGCTTGTTTAAGGCAGCTGGCGCTAGCATTGATGAGGACCGTTCAGTGACCCCGGACGATGTTGCACCCTTTTGGCTGGTAAATTAGGTATACGAAGTGACAGTGAATAAGTAACTATATGCAGTAGCCCAGTACTGGTAAAATGCCAATACGACTATGCAAAGCGCTGCAATGCGCTGCGCTGCACTACATTGCGCTGCGTTACAATGCGTTGCAGTAGGCTGCGCTGCACTGCGCTGCGCTGCACAGTTTAATAGCGAATGCGAAAGTACTTTGTCTGTGCCACAGCGTGGCTTAATCGTGGTGCATTCCAACGTGGGAGCGAATAAACTTTATGTGTCACTCACCACGCAAATTGTGTAATCAACTAGAGAATAAATAAATACGCAGTCAACTATAAGTAAATCCTCTGTTTTTCTCTGTGTGTTGTTAGAATGATGCAACGTTACGCAATTTTTTTTTTGCATCAGTAGAACATGCTGTGCATAGGCTCTTTGTCACGCATTTGCTGCATGTAATATTACCTGCAACAGGGGGACTGATGCAGCACATTGCAGTAACAGTTTGACACTGAGAAGCAGCCGTGTCCATGCAGTATATGTGCAAGGAAATATAGCAGGGCATTTGAGCTGTTTTCAGTGATGCAGGCGTATGAAGCACAGCGGCCAATGGAGGGAGTAGCAGGGCATTTGAGCTGCATTCAGTGATGCAGGTGTATGAAGCACAGCGGCCAATGGAGGGAGTAGCAGGGCATTTGAGCTGCATTCAGTGATGCAGGTGTATGAAGCACAGCGGCCAATGGAGGGAATAGCAGGGCATTTGAGCTGCAATCAGTGATGCAGGTGTATGAAGCACAGCGGCCAATGGAGGGAATAGCAGGGCATTTGAGCTGCATTCAGTGATGCAGGTGTATGAAGCACAGCGGTCAATTGAGGGAATAGCAGGGGATTTGAGCAGTGATGCAGGTGTATGAAGCACAGCGGTCAACGCATGGAATATTGCAGTTAAACCTTTATCAAGAGAGACAAATGAGAGTACAGTTGTTAACGTATTTTTATTTGCAGTTTGTGTGTATTTTATTTGCAGTTTGTGTGTATTTTATTTGCAGTCTTGAGTGAGACAGTGTATGAAATACAGCTGTTAATGTACTTTATTTTGCAGTGTGCGCAGTAGGTGTTGCAGTTGCATTTATTTCACCAATTATTACGTCTGCGAGTGCAACAGTTATCGCAGTATACATTGCAGTTAAGGCTTGAGCAAGTGTTGCAGTAAATGTGGCAGTAAGTGCAGTAGGCGGTGTTAAGGGCCCGTTACCCACTACAGTAAGGCGACACCATCAGGTTAAGTGGCCTGGCGAGCCCCGTAGTGCTTTAGGGAGCGGGGAGGGAAGGGGAGAAGGGAGTGTAGGGAGGCGTTATGGCTAAAGCAAAGAGACCAGTTTAAGTTTGAAGACCTTGCTGGGCTTGTGGAGTTAGTGGCCTTGAAGAAGAGGCTAGACTTTGAGGGAGGATTACATTGGGCATGGAGAGAGACTGAGCCTAAATAGACTGGGCTTAATTAGACTTGGCTTGAAGAGATTGGACTTGAAAAGACTTGGCTTAAAGAGACTTGGCTTGAAGTGACTTGGCTTGAAGTGACTTGGCTTGAAGAGACTTGGCTTGAAGAGACTTGACTTGAAGAGACTTGACTTGAAGAGACTGGGCTTGAAGAGACTGAGGTTGAAGAGTCTGGGCATGAAAAGTCTGCGCGTGAAGAGACCGGGCCTGAAGAGGCAAGGCTTTAAGAAGGTGGTCATTTAGAAAGACTTTTCAAAATTATGAAGAAACTGGGCTTGAAGTAACCAGGCTGGCTTCACGAGACTGAGCGTAAAGAGACTGAGCCTAAAGAGACTGGGCTCGAAGTGACTGGGCTTTAGGAGACTAGGCTTTTAGAGACTGTGCTTCAAGAGACTGTGCTTCAAGAGACTGGATTTTGAGAGACTGGGGCTTTCAGGCGCTGAGCTTCAAGAGGCCAGACTTTAGGAGGCGGGGCTGTAAGAGACTGAACATTTAGCGAATGAGCTATAGGAGATAGGGCTTTGAGGAAGGACTTTTATTGTGAGCTTGTGAAGAGACGGCCTAAAGAGACTGGACTTTGAAAGATTACATTTGGAAAGAGACTGCGACTTCTGGAAACACCACAATAGAATTGTGGAGACTGGGCTTTAAGAGATAGAATTTTACCAGAGTAAACTTTACAAATATGGGTTTTATGAAATTGAGCTTTATGATACTAGAATTTTACCAGAGTAAACTTTACAAATATGGGTTTTATGAAATTGAGCTTTATGATACTGGGCTTTGTGAGACTGGACTTTATGAGACTGGGCTTCATGAGAGTGGCCTAAATTTAGAAGACTGGGCTATGAGCGACTGTGCTTTAAGTAGAGTCTAACCTTCAAGAGATGGTTTTGAGTGAATACCGTTGAGTTGCTGTGAAGATACTGGTCTTTCTGAGACTGGTCATTTATAGCGTAGTCCTCTGTAGAGTTTTTGAAGACGCGCACATGCGAGACACTACATGGTGTATGATCGAGGACCATTGTAGCTTCCGAAAAAGTTTAATTAGCCCGAGTTTGTGGAGTTGCAAGGATCGTACGATGTTACAGGTCTTCTTATGGTCAGACTTGTCGATATTATGGGGTGTTGCGTCTCCGAGTAACTCCGCGGGAAGTGTTAGATAATTTTAGGTACTGTGTAGGAACGGATCAGAGTTTGTGACTGGCGTACAGCGGCTTGATGAAGTTTGCACCAACTTTCTCCAATTGTTGAAGTAATGGGACAAAGTTTGGAATCGTTTGTAGGGCCGAAAGCAGACAAAGAAGGAGGTGGTGGAACTGGAAGAGCCCTGAAATCGATACAGGAATCTGAGTGGAGGAGCACACGAGATGACGTCAGTCGTTCTTTATCGCTGTCTGTGGGGTAAATATGCTTTTAATTCGCGATAGAACAGAAAATAGCCTAACCCTCTCCAATACCTCTCTCGTATTTCCCCCTCCCTTAAACCCTTCCTCCCAGTCTCTCCCAGGCCCTCTCGCGACGTTACCACAGCCTGATACAAATGGGACAGCACAATCTGTTTAATGCTGGTCTTCCTTTCTTAGAATATACGTTATTAAATGAGAGAAGGTTCAACTTAGAGCTACCAAACTCATCCCCTGCTGTGAAATGAATCGTACGAAGACAGGCTACGTGTACTCAAACTTTTGTTTGCTAGAGAAACGTCGAGTCAGAGGCGATATAATCGAAGTGTGGAAGATTATGAAGAGTAAGGAAATCATCGACCGAGCGAGTGACTAGGAACAACGGATAAAAAATCGTTACGAAACGTTTCTCACTCGACATCACGCTTAATTTCTTCACGTATAGAGTTGTCTAGGAATGGAACAAATTTCCAGCGGAGGTTGTAAATGGCAATGCAATGGAAATGTTCAAGTCGCGGCTCGATAATTTCTACATAAATCGCCGATGAATAGCTAAACCGTTCCATTTCCTGTTGATATAAATAAATAGAAATGGCACATGAGGCTCTCGTAGACGTTCTACTTCAGACCTAACCCTCTTGCTATCAAAAGGCAATCTAGTTTGGGCCAATAGAACTGTTGTTGTCTTCCTACACTTGCAAACATGTTAACCTGAATCTGATCAGATCCGCTACGACAGAGACGTAAACAAGGCACCAGCAGGAGGAGCATGTTCTGACCCAAAATAAGCTACAGAATCAGATCTTAGCGCACTAAAACATCTATGTCTTTCATGTTAAACACATTAATATGTTCATTGGTTACAAAGAAGCATCCGAATCAGAATATGACGGGAAGAACACTTGTAATTTCTGCCTCTGATAGAGACAGAATTAGATTTTATAAAAATGAAATGAGAACCTAAGAAAGTTACTTCAATCCCTCCAGCGGCAACATAAGGATATAACAAAAATGCTGCAGAACTTCGTCAGCGGCCACTCCAAACTAGATAACCTAACTAACAGCCCCGATTTTCCTCAAACCAGGTTCATGAACCTCGTAAATCAAAGCGAAGAACTCCGCACCAAACTTGTTCAGACTCAAGCTGAGAAATCAGCGGAGACCCTACCTGCACTGAACAGAGGTACTGACAAAAAACAACTGCCAGACTCTAGTCGAGACGCAGGTGAAAAGAGCAGCCAAACTCAGACTGACCCTCCTTGGGAGCAATGGGAAGCAGCGAAGACTAGAGGGAATCTCTGAGGCACCAACCTCAAGTTATGCCAAGGGAGCAAACAGAAATTAAAACAATAACCTGCAACCATTCCAGAGAAGGGAGGTGAAGAAAATGAAAACACCCAAGCAAACAACATAGCAATGCGTCACTACAAGCCACCACCTCGACAAACATCTGCCAATCCGTAGGAGAAACCACCCCGTGAGAAACAACCTCGAACACTCCCAATCCAGAACCAAACAGACTGGCAATAAAAAGTTTATTCATACACAAACGGTATGGTATTCTTGAGGAACAAGGAACCATTACCAAACCTTGAGCACACCTACCTCTTAGGCTGCCGAACGAACCCAGACCAAACTGGAACGGACCGCCATAAAAACGGGGTCCGCTAACTTGACTAAACTGGTAGGGCTTTCTGTAAACCATTGGGGACCCACTACAAAGTGAAGAACACCAAAAAACACTAATGAGAACCCCAAACACATAATTAAAAACCAGGACCACTACACAGGACACCCCTGAGGGGGCCATTACGCTGTGGGAACAGCGCCTCCGAGAAGAAGACCAAAACCCCCATCAGCCCCAGAAACCTCGTCATCTCGAAGGTAAAGTAAAACATCATGGAAGGTTTCCGCACCATCTCCAGCAGAACCAGGGCCCCACATGCAGCTTGATCCTAAGTGAACCTGTCAACCCGAAATAGGTATGAAGCGCTCGCCGAATTCAGTGCTCGAAACACTACACCCCAACCGAAAAATAAAATGGGCTCACCAACAACCTGATCGGTAACAATAGTGCAGAGACTCAGAACTCACCTCACCAAGTTGAATTCCCTTAATCGGATCCCGTAACGGATCTCAAGCGCCGATGTCTTCCGCATCAACTGCGCTGTAACATCCACGACCTTTAAGAAATGCAGATCGCTAATTGTTTTTACGGTAGGTGACGGTACGTTAGGGTCAACTAGCCCAACCAACTTCTTCATGACAAACTCCGCAGCCTTGAGGAAGAAGAGCAACAAAGGCATCATGTTCGGTCGTCTTAGCTGACAGTCTCGCAAGAAGAGCACGATCTTATTCAAGAAGGAGTACTACAGATTGTCAAATCTTACACCGACTGCATTGTGCAGTGCCCTCATCTTCCTTTCGAGGCGGTGACTTCACTGTGAACCTCGCTGGTGGTGTTGAAACACACCTCAATGCAACAGAAACTCAAAAGTTTGCAGACCTGGTAAATTCGAGGTTCAAAAAGCTGAAACCACCTATCAAACAAGGTGTATCGGCCTTGACCGTACCTTAGTTGGGAGGCTGAGGTAAGGTCAGTTCAAGTACAGAGACCAAGGTATAATTCTTACTCTGTAGAACATCTTTATCGGACAATTACTGGAATTTGCTATCCTGTTTTGGTCTTCTACACCAATCCAATGCTTACAGAGACCTAAAAAAGTTCAAGCGAGAGCAACCAAAATGAACTCAACTCTCAGCTCAACACAAAGGGTATCAGATGAGGACAATTGGAGTTAAACTCTTCACTCAAGGAAAACGTAGACATAGAGGACAACTCGTGGAGACCTTTAAAATTATAAAAGGTTTCAGTAACGTAAACCACAGAAACCTCCTACCGTTAGTCGACAACCCCACGAGAAACCCTTATAGAGCGTTCGCGAGCTGATCAGCAATACGTTCCAGCGTAAACTGAACCGGATCTTCCATGATTTCAACGAGTAGTCAACAATTACAGGGATTGAGCTAAACAAGTAGAATTAGAGCGGCGATAGAACGGGATTGAGGGCGGTGTTACTGAACATTGCGGGCTAACAAGGCTTCAGCTCCTAACACCTCGTTCACACCTCAAACTGGTCGCTACAGCAAACAAACAAAAAATCCAAACCAAACCAGTCCAACACTTCCAAACTCGACGAGACGAGGTAACCAGCCACGTGGAAGTAGCTCTGGGCGCAAAAACAGGAGTGCGACGCGGCCTTTGCAGAGTACCCCGGGCTATCAGTATTGGCAGGCCCCAAAACTGTTCACACCCACAGCCGTGACCCCCACACTAGTCTACCAGACTGAATAAACCCCACCCACAACATGGAGGTGGCGTTACCGAACACTGCTGTCTAACATGGTTTTCCCTGTGTAATCCCCTACACTGTTAGTACCACAAACTCCGGTCACAACATCGGTGTACCAGCTCTACTAAACCCTGCTCAAAAACCCGGTGAAGACGCCAGTTAGATTAGGTAACTAGTTGAGTGAAAGAAGTTTGAGGTGTTTCACGACAGAGTGTGGGCATCGCTACCAGACACTGCACGCTGACAGGGCTTGCCTTGTGCAGTACCCAACCTTGTTCACATCATGAACTCCGACCACACCGCCAGAGTACAAGCTCTTATAATGCTAATAGGCCGGGCCATTTCCCGGGCCAGAGAGAAACTGGCTACCTGCCCGTGGTGAGAGGCTAAGCCTTATCGCTTCACAACCCGGCTAACCGAGCGCCTGCAGAGGGTGACAAGAGAGGGCCCTGCCCTAATAAACCGATCTCCGGCAGGGTAAGGAGAGCCAAGTCTAGGGACTCTTGCCACACTGCTTCCCCACCCTTATAGCTTTATGATGAGAGAGAGAGAGAGACAGCCCCCGGGATTTGTCGAATTTCGGGTTGCTCTGCGGCACACACGCAGTTTGGAGGTTTGGGGACTGGATAGAGATTATTCAAAGCCGAGTGCTCCTAAGGGGAGATAGAATTGCCTCTTTGAACTTGTTATTTATGTTGATGTATTATAATTCTCTCCCACTCCGTCCTTTCCAGTCCTCATCTCCCATTCCCTTCTCCAGTTCCCTGCAATTTGTCTCCATATCTCAGTTACCATCTCATTGTCCCTTCTGTCTATGTCTCCCTCTCTCCCATTTCCTTCCTCTCAGCTTCCCTCTCCCAGTCCTCTTCACTCCCAGTCCTCCTCTCCCAGTCACTCTCCCCTTCCCATGTATTCTGACCAGCCTCATTAAGGAATCATCATCCTGACTCCTCTTGCTGAAACCTTGTCTCCTAGCTGAGCCGTATAAGAAGATCATTGCGCCTGTAGAAAACACCACCTCTATTGGATTGAAGTTCACATATATGTATATGTATATATTTGCACATATATTTATGCTTTATCATTGTAGGTATTAAATGTGAATTACCGCGAAACATTTGCGTCCACTTAACCACTTCGGTGTTTGCTGCTACTCGTGAACCTCTCCACGAGTCATTGAAAATTGTGCGCTTTTTCGAAAACTCTCCTGTTCCGCCCACGTTGAGTAATTGGCATCAATGAAGTAAAGTGTTGATAGAATTGTTTGCTACTGGCCTTCAGTAGTGTTTTCCGTTCTTTGGACATAAGCGGTTATCGATTTGTGCTCTGAGAGCTACGGTGATAGGATGCGAGGGATTCGAATTCCGTCCTTAAGAGCTGCATCTTTCTTTCGTTTAGTTAGTATCGTAAATTGAGGAACTCTCATGCGGGTTCACCTCATTTTTATTTCGAAGAAAAAATGTTTTGCGCTAAGAGGACGTTGCCATGGCTTTACAGACCACTTGAAAGTTTATAAATAGCACGAAGTGCCAACGCTTCTGAATCTTTATACATGTCGTAGAATGCTGTGTTGTTATGTAATGCATGCCTATTCATGAACCTGCCAGTTGTCAGAAGCGAAGTTTGGATGAAGAGTTTCGTTTTATCGATGTTGGTCGCTGAACAACAGTCTTGTGTTGTTGATTCGAGACTAATTTTGTTTCGATGTGATGAAAATGGTTCGATTCTCATCGATAAACAAATATCGAAAACCTACAATTTTCCAAAAAACGATCACTATTTTTTTTTGTCTCCCTATAAAAGTTTCATGCTTATGCGGGCTTTATTTTATTCGTGTACGATTTTTTAATGATTATAAAATATCAAATATAACATGAAGGAGGCTGGAACTTGTTTTCTGAAAAAATGTGAGCCTTACATGCAAGTCCCTTTGGCCTCGTCCCTCTTCCCTTCCCCTTCTTTCCACCACCGACACTACTACAAAAAAGACCTCGTGTTTGTGCTGTGGAAGCACGAGTAAATTTTACTGCCGTGTTGTAAAGTGTTCTTTACTGATCGCTTGTAGCAGACACCTACGTAACACATGCGTAGCCATATCGTGTCGTGAAAATGCCTCTCCTGTCTTATAAAACTTCGGGACCACAGGCAAAGCACAAGCGAGCAATTCGTAACATCCATCCATCCACCGTCCATCTCCATTCTGTTCCTTAACAACAACACCGTTGCTGTTCCTTGTTCTGTTTCATCAACCCTGTTGTATTGCTTTTTATCCTTCTTAAAAATATGACTTCCCGGCAACACGCAACCGTGCTGTTCCATGTGCTTTGTTTTCCGAGTTACATCTCTCCTTGTGTTCAAAAACAACACAGCCCGGTTCATACACCACACAACTGTGTTATTCCTACTGCTGCTGTGGTGTTCTACCTAATGTGCTACTTTGTCTGATGTGTTGTACCGGTTCCATTCTGTTCCATTAAGACTGCCCGTTCGTTAACCAGAGCAACACAATTTTGCTGTGCATCGAGTGTGGTTTTGCCTTTAGTGTCTTCCGTGCTGCACTGGTTCCACTTTGACCCAAGACAACAATACGGTCTGGTACGGCCGCCGTGCTCTAAAGTGTTGCTTATAAACGACAGCCGTGACCGGAATTTTAAAAAGTCTGCGGAGGCACCTTCGGGAACGCTGCGTGGGGCCGTATTGATAAGGAATATGGAGTAAGGGAGGGTGAAGTGGAGGGGGCAGGGAGGAGGAAGAGGAGGGGCAAGAAGAGGGGGCAGGAGAGGAGGAAGGGAAGGGAAGGGTTTAAGGAAAGAGGGAACTGGGGATTGGGAAGCTGGGCGAGAAAATATCTTGTCGCAATTTCTGTAGATGATACAGTGGATGAAAAACAAGGGAGGAGCAATGGGAGGGAAGGAAGGCAAGGATTCTGGGGAGGAGAAGGGAAACTTGGATTGGGAAGCTGGACAAGGAGGCTCCTGCTCTGAAAGATTAGTTAGAAGTCGTAGGATATTATACAGCATATTACTTGAAGCGCAGGTTAGGCACACTAGGAGATAAACAGAGAAGGGAATGAGGAGCGAAGAGAGGAAGGTGGTGGATGAATGTAGAACACTGTGCTGCACATACTGAACACTATGCTGCACATACTGAGCACTGTGCTGCACATACTGAACACTGGGCTGCACATATTGAACACTGTGCTGCACATACTGAACATTGTGCTGCACATACTGAACACTGTGCTGCACATACTGAACACTGTGCTGCACATACTGAACACTGTGCTGCGCATACTGAACATTGTGCTGCACATACTGAACACTGTGCTGCACATAGTGAACACTGTGCTGCACATACTGAACACTGTGCTGCACATAGTGAACACTGTGCTGCACATACTGAACATTGTGCTGCACTTAGGGGAATCACTTTGTATCTTATAGTTTCAATATTTTGTTCAGACGGTATACCCAATACAGGATCCACTATAGACAGCATCCACTATAGACAGTATCTCCTAGACACCATCCTTTGACTGTATTCTCCAGACAGGATTCCAAAGGCAGGAACCTTCATCCATTCGCAGAGTTTTTTTGAGTGGCTCGATTCTTTTTGATTCATTTGCTTGTCCGTCCGTGCGTGTAAACCCTCCGTCCGTGCGTGTAAACCCTCCGTCCGTGCGTGTAAACCCTCCGTCCGTGCG
>SDVV010011834.1:5359-15699 GCA_016164225.1 Gammarus roeselii | reverse complement strand
AACGTGACGTCAGAGATGAACGTTCTAGAAGTTTATAGTTTTCGGCTAATTGGCAATTATAGTGCGACAAAGACGAGATCTCATTCGGAGGATACCGAACGGATATTGTGGAACAAACGCTGGGCCTAACTTTATGACTGCCGCCAGCACATGTGCTATGCATCGTTACACAAGAGTAGCGTGTGTGAGAACACGGAATGCATAGCATGAGGTTGCTCGATGAGCACACACGGACATAATGAGCCTACTTAGACATGATGTATAATGAGAATGGCTCATGAAATGTTTGAGTTACACGTGACTGCAAGAATTGAATAAAATGTAGTTATTACAGTAGTGAGGCTATAGTAAGACATTTGTAGTAGATAAAACATAGTACAGTATAGTAGGAAAGCTATAGTAGGGCGCTTGTGGTGAGGAAGGCGACGCCACAGTTGTGTCCACTATCGGAATTGCTTTGGGCCATCTGCTGTATCTATCTATTATAGTATGTAAATAGCGTTAGCTATTGCTGTACGGTAGCGGACCAACGATGTCCATGTGGACCACCTTGAAATGGTCTGAGGCTGGTACAAAATGTGGAAAAGATGCCATATTGTGACGAGTTATTTTGGCCGACTGACAACTTTGACACGTTTGAGCTTGTTTGCGAATAATTTTTCTCATGTTTGGCCAAAACGCCTGGGCTTTAATCATTTGGACGTTCGTCTGATCCCGGGATGGACGAGGTCGAGCTTAGACCTTTTGTACCGTTCGCGCATTGATTTCGGAATGAACGGTCTTGGCTGGGGCTGTGACAATTCGTAGGCGATGCCCTTTCCGCAATCTAGTTTATTTGGGTTTGCTTGCGGTTTTGACGTAGACGCAGCCTGTGCGCTGTCGGGCCTCGGATCACCGACATTTCCATGACACCTGAACCACGACATATACATACACTCAATGTTTTTCATGGACTAGTGAATAATCCCCATATATCCTCTCCGATAAAACATCCCTGTTCCACATGAGGTTATTCATGCACGCGTGTGGTTGGTGCGTTGCAGTGTAGCTGAGGGAAATGAACACGCTGCAAGTTCCGATGTTTCGGTGTTCAAGGTTAAAGATATATCACACGAGTGGCTATTTGTTAACTGCAACACAACCCACAAAGTTTATCCAGATAGCAACAAAAACACTCTACCCCACTAATAAGCTAGTCACCCCTTCATCATCTCACACCTCTCCACGTCTCAATATGTGCTTGTCGCTGGGTATCGAAGATTTCGGGCGGTGCGCTGGCGCAATTTCCACCACCACAGGTGGAAACCGGGGCTAAGCAACAATAACAACCCCACGTCCCGTCCTCTTTCCACGACGGCTGGAACCAAACACGATGGCAACAAAATACGATGAAACATGTACATTTAATCTGAAACGTTCAAGTGATCGGTGAACTTATTACCATTATTCATCGAACTAAATTCCTGACTATTAATGAGTTCCTTGTCTTATTCATCCAACAAATACTGTTATTCAATAATAAAGAAAGGTTTTCAGGACGTCGACTTGTCCCTGGGATCAAGATCCATGGATGCAACTCAGCAAAGTTTTCGAGATCTTCCCGATGAGGGATATTGGTCTCGCCGACGATGTATTTTGATCTCTTCAAATGTAGATCAAGGTCTTCGTGTAAAGCCCCCTGTTAAACCTGGAACTCAAAAAGAAAAAAAAAATAACTGAAGGCGCAAAGACAATACAAAACACTCACAACACGTAAAAAACCGTTCGCGATCGAAAAAAATTAAGTTATGCCTCATATTAGGGCCTCTGGAAATGCAAAATTGCTGGCGCCCTCCCGCCCGTCATGCATGGTGCCATCATTCTGTCGAGCATTTAAAAGCTCAATTGTTAGGTATTTTGTGTTCCATGAATGAAGTCCACGTGAGGTGAGAGTTGCACCTGTCAACAGCGTTCTCCGCGTTGAGTTACACGTCAGTTGCCTCACCGAAAGCGTTCCGCGCGGCAGTTGGTGTAGAGTGCATATTCATTTATTTTTCCAATAAAAATGAATAACAAGGTACATTGGGCGTGATGAGATATAGTAGTTCATACCTTACTTTCTACTTCCTCTTGCAGATCCGCCACATGTGCGACTAGCATACCGTGACTACCAGAACTTTATACCGTTTTGTTGTGCTCGACTGTAAAGTATGGCAGGAGATAGAAACATCTCTGGCGCTGCCCCAGTTTGCTCAGTAAGGTTGATGAGTATAAGATTGTTTTTATTGGTCAGAAATAGTCATTTATTTGTCAGTAAAGTTTATTTCAATGTTAAAAATTTCAAATTTGTTTAACATTAGTTGATACATGGAGGCTAATTCTAAAATAGGTTTAAAGATCTTCTAAATATTTTAGATTCCAACCAGTCAGCAGAAAATACAAATTCAAAAGCATATCCGGAGTCTCAGAAGAGTGCAAGATTGTTAATGCTGCTAATTTTATTGACAGTGCATTGGCTCTCTATGAAAGGAGGAGAAATGAAGCAATGTTTCAATGGAATCAAATATCACCACCAGTATGGATTCTGTTAACCAAGTGCTGCCAAGATAATGGAATTTCAATGAATGAAAATCTTAATTCATACACAAGTTGTATGGTAGCTATTCTTTGTAACACATAAAACCTATACATAGTCTAGATATTCACAGTATATTTAGAAAAGGTATGACGATAAGATGAGACCATCACAGCAAATTAAGTATCTATATTGACTAGCTACATCAGAATGTGCAACTGAGTAAATATGACTGTACAAATGATACACAGTTCAATACTTCTACCTGAAACCAACAAAATTCTTAATTCAACACAAATGATATGGTATTATTACTGCATTCTAATCTTTATAGAAATTTACACAAATGAAAACTATGTATAATGATAAGCAAAACTGTCATATCAGATAGAGTAACCTCTTTGAGTTCATTAGAATGTGTAACTGAACTAATGGAACTGATTATGAATAGTACCAAGCATCTTGCTTCCGTAGCTGAACATAAGCGCCAAACTTCCCAGAACATGGTTACAACCAATAAAATATCAAAGGAAGTTATTAGTAGCATCACACAGGCTGACTCCTCCCATTTTCTGCTTACTTAAAAAAACTCAAAAAGCATGTAGAGTCCACCAGGGAGACTACTCGCATTTTCCGCACAAATGAAATAACTCATTTAGTACGCAGCTAAGATACTTCCTATTTACTGCGTGTATAGTTACTATTATGATCATGAAGCACCGTACGTTTCAACATTCTATCATCAACCAAATAAAATTATTAAAGAATCAATGTGTGGTGACCACACCAAGCGTGTTGATTCCCAGCACCCCTCCTATATCAATGATTGAAACGCAAATCAAAAGTTTGACAGTACCAATAAGAAGAACATGCCTATATTAGTATTCATCAGTTGCTTAAATTTTTTTTTACATGAAATATTGTGTCTGAAAGGTCTTTTTTATGCTTGTCCTCCACTGTCGTCATACCTGACTGTCAAAGGAATTATTTTTTTCCAATTTCACTGTGGGAAACAATTTTTTTTTTCATCAATTGCAATGTAACTTTACTGAAAGTCATTTCTCTATATCTTCAATAAATGATGACCTTAAAGTATCAGTAATTGAGCAAATTTTACAAAAAAAAAACTATTTTTAATGCGCTAAAACAAGTATAAAATGTATATCTTCAATTATGTAGGAAACTAATGGCATTAACATGAATACAAGTCATGCTAGGTAAGGTATTGTTATCTTGAGATGAAAATATGATTCAAAAAGATGGTTTCTGGACGTTGAACATAAGTCAACACATAGTTCTAGACTTGTTGCTATGTGTTATAAACATCGGGTCATCATAAAATTAGTACCGTATTTTGAAATTAGCTGTAGTGTCATTACTGTGGGTCATTCACTTCCAGATGTTATTATATGTGTGAAGATTTGCATTCAATTACTTTTCATTGAAGAAAAACTAAGATATTTATAACCAAAATAGGTGCGGGGAATCACTCCCAATTGTCTTTTCACTTAGGCAATTCTCCGCAGTTGTATATTTGTAAATATCTTTAAATGTTTTCATTTCTTTCCAAAATTCTTCTTACACAACAAACTACAACATATTCCAAGTATCTCCACCAAATTTGACCTAGATCCAATAGCTTGAGCCACAGCATCAAAGTTTGCAGAACAATAATTTTTCCAAACCAAAATTATAAGGGACCTGAAGAACATACCTTCACATGTACAGCATTTACCTCGAGATAAGTTTATGGGTAGCGCTGCACCCCTTGAAATATATTCTCCTGCCGTACATGAAACCTTGAATCACAACTTTTGTTGTGTTGGATGACCCAGTGCACTGCGTGCTGGTCTTGCATACCAGCAACGTCGGGTTCAATTCCTGGCTACGGACTACAGTTTTTTTCCGATGATGACATCACTGTGATAATTTAAATAAGTCTCCCAATGTTATTGCTGGTCTATTCTCTCTAACAACTTATGCACGGTTACTGTGCTTTACAGCAACACAGTGATAACAGTGGAGCGTGTTAGTCTAGCCAAAACAGTACTATGTGCACGGAAGCTTGAATCACAACTTTTGTTGTGTTGGATGGCCTATTGCACTGCGTGCTGGTCTGGCATACCAGCAACATCGGGTTTGCTTACTGGCTACAGACTATAGTTTTTCTAATGATGACATCAGTGTGATAATTTAAGTAAGCAAGGCATGCCCCAGTCACAATGTGAAGCCACCTGAGGCAAGAGACAGCAGGTGAAGACAATGCAACCAGAAGTGTGCATACCAGTCACAAGAAAAAGACATGAAAGATAAAACCCACAACTAAAAAAACACAGGAAAAAACAGAAACACGCGGGATAAAACAGAATAACATTCATCTATAGGTACACAATACAGCAAGCAATGGCATAGCTACATACATGCTTCAACAAATGCACACACCCAAATGAGATCAACAAGCAAACTAAAAGGATGAATTTGTTCATAGCTACCAGTCACCAAAATGACTAGATGAAAAGAAAGCTTCTGTCAGCCATAAAAAAAAGGAATGTGTGAAATTAATGAAAGAAGACCACTTTAAAACTAGAAACAGTAGGAGCATGAACAACATCTGCCAGCAAAGAATTCCACAAGACTATATGTCTACAATTAAAGACACATTCTTGCATTTGTTGGGCATCGTGGAGGATGAAGTTTACACCCGTGGCTGTGGGTACAAGCATCAGGAGTAGTGGTAAACATTCCTTACAACCCCACATCAACACTGCCTCCAACATAATCTTCAAAAAATGTTTTGTAGTATTTAATGAGATCGGATCTTACAAGCCTCCCATAAATTGGAAACAAATTCAAACTTGACTGGCGATTTGCATAGGACATATCCGCAAGCCCACTAACCTTTTTACTCCAACAACACTGAACAGATTCAAGCATTCTCAGATCAGCAATAAACTCAAAATTCCAAACACAAAGCAATAGTCCAGTATAGGGCAGATATGCTAAACAAAATGTGATACCATGAAGTCTGGACTCCTGTTAACAGTGGACCTTGGTAAGTTATTAGCCAGACCTGAAGCTTTTTGTACTACAGCATGAATATGACTATGAAATTTCAACTTGCTCTTAACAATGACACCAAGGTCTCTATCAGATTCTACAAATGACATAGGATTACCACCCTAACTATACTGAACCACAACACCCAGGTTCAACCAATCAAAGTTACCACGTAAAAAACGCAACACCACACACTTGCAGGCATTCAACATCAGGATTCAAGATGATGCCATATCATGAATCAAATTTAAATCTTGCTGCAAGGAAGCAACACTCTGTCTTGTGTCTCCCAAGCTTTATTTGGAAAACTGCAAGTACAATTTATAATCATCCGCAAAGGCTTTAACCCCACATGACACAGATGAGGAGATAAAGTTGACCTAGATAAGAAACAATATCGGGCCCAGTACTGAACCCTGTGGCACACCACTGCCAATGGCCCTAGGACCACCAACTGCTCCCCCACAAACAAATCATATTTCCCTAGCAGTCAGGAAACTAGGTATCCAGAACAGCAGCAGAGTGGAAACTCCCAGACACTGCAACTTCTGCAACAACACAGAGTGGAACACAACATCAAATGCCTAAGAGAAGTCAGAAAGAATCACATCCACAACAAGACCCTAGTCCACCCACAGAGACACATCTCCATTAGTGAGCAAGAGAGAATCCTCAGTTGACCTGTCCTTCCAAAAACCAAACTGATCTCCAGAAAGGATCCTATTAGCCTATAAGTAGGATGTCAAATGAGAAGCTATAATATGCTCCATTGACTTGCAGCAAGCTGGAGTCAAACGCACAGGACGATAATTTCAAGGGTCATATCGAGATTTGGCTTTGTACAAGGGAACAACTCTAGATAATTTCCACAAATGAGGTAAAAAACCTTCCTTCAAAGACATTTATTAAAAATTGGGCACTGTGGATAGGCCAACTCAGAAGAACAAGACTTCAACATCAATTCATGTAGATCATCTGGTCCCATGCTCAAATTACTATCAAGTTGAGAGAGAATCAACTGCACATCTGCAGGTCTGACTACAAAGTCCTCCATCACATTATCACACACCTGGTGGGAAGCAGGAGATGTGGGATCCAGACAAACATACACTGATGAAAAACTAGAGGCAGATATCTCACTCATCAAATAGGGATCAGTCACCACATCACCATTAATCATCTTCAAAGTACCCACAGAGGGAGAACCGGTCCTTTTCATTTGTATATACGAGTGGAACAATTTGGGCTTGGATTTAATTTGGTCAAGAAAAGACTGCTCATATTGGGAGCAACTCCAGTTAGCATAGTTCCGGCATCTAACACTAAGGTCGTCAAACTCTGATAATGCAACAGCAGTGACCGCGTGATTTTGTCAAAAAATTCCTTCGCGCGCTTGAACTCACCCCATGCTTCAGATTTACTCCTCAACAACCAGAGTGGACCAGATGCCAACCACTGTATCTCACCTTTGTATCTCACTTTTGCAGCCCCCCAACAGCCCCAACAGCCCCGCCAACAGGACAGGCAGTCATGGGAGGCTGTACGCCTCATTGCGCCAGCAATCAAAATGAACAGCACGGTACAAGCACTGCAGCAGGACGCTGGTCGGAATGCGCTCAATAGGTCAAAAGAAAACAAAACAATGAAGACAGTCAACAACTGCACACAAACGAAGCCACAATATCACATCAAATTGAGTCTAGCAAAACTCATACAACACTGCCCCAAATTCCTCCGCCAGGGCCCTCTTGAAGCTGCAAAGTGAATCACACTGCGCCACATCAGCGAGCAACCGTTTCCAAATCTGCACACAGCGAGAATAAAAGAATCTCCGTTTATAGTCCGTCTGACAGCAAGGAACCACCAGCTTGAAAGGATGCCCACGTGTGCAACATCCAGAGCTCTCTCAAACAGAGCAGACAAACCTGAATCAACAGAACAATGAAAAATCTTCCAACACTTCACAAGGTTCAGAATGCAACAACCTCCCCCGAACAGAAAACAATTGCATTGCTTTGAGCCGCTCACCGTTTTCCACTCCACCAAGCCCATCAATCTCCCTGGTCCACCTCCTCTGCACAGACTCCAACAGTCTCAGATCCCCCAAATATCCCACATTCCAAACACATGAGCAGTAGTCTGAGATGGGTCTTTTATGTGTAATAAACAAAGAGACCATGAAAACAGAACTCATATTGACAGTGGAGCGGAGCAGACTGGTTGCCAGAGTGGAAGCCTTTCTTACAACACTCCTCACGTGGAGATGGAACCACAGCCTTGAGTCAACAAGCACTCCCAAGTCCCTGAAGGAATCAAAAGGCTCAAGTACCACACCATTCAAATAATAAGCAGTTCTGTCATCAATCTGCTCCAATTCAAGACGGCCCCTGTAAAAACGCAAAAAGACACACTTGTCAATGTTCAACAAGAGATTCCATGACAACGACACAGACAGCACCAAAGTCAGATCCCTCTGCAAGGAAGGCACACCCAGGCAAACTGCTTGTACATGGCGGGGGAAACTCAAATAAAGTTTGAAGTCGTCAGCAAAAGCCTTCCACTCACAAGCTACACCTGCTGCAACATGATTGACTTATAGCAGAACCAAGAGCGGACCTAGCACAGAACCCTGGGGCACACCACTTGTCACCTCTTTGTCACTGACAACTCCCCCCATAGAAACACACATTCACCTCCCTATCAGAAAAGTACGAATCCAATCTAACAGTCCATCCGGAGTACCCACACATCTCAGTTTGTCCAACAAAACCGAGTGACTGACCACATGGAACGCTTTAGAAAAATCCAGAAAGATCACATCAACAACCATTCCTTCATCTACTCGATCAGCAACCTCACCATAAGTAAGCAAAAGTTGGTCTTCAGTGCTCCTTCCAACCCTGAAACCAAATTGACCCTCAGACAAAATGCCAGAATCTTCCAGAAAAGTCATCAACTGGGACACAATAACCCGCTCCAGCACCTTACAGCAAACAGAAGTGAGACTCACAGGTCAGTAATTGAGAGGGTTACTTCTTGAACCAGACTTGAATATAGGAACAACACAAGATTCCTTCCAGGCCTCCGTTAAAACTCCTAGGTCCAATGATTTTGCAAAAATCAGAGACAAGGGCAATGACAGCTGCCAAGAACATGATTTCAAAACACCAGGGTGAATGCCATCAGGTCCAGGGACAGAAGATCAGTCTAAACCACCCAGAACCTGGGAAACTAACAGTCTAGTCACACAAATCCCATTAAATTTTCTAGGAAAAAACTGATGTGGGGAAGGGCCGGCAAGATCAGCATCCACAAAAACGGACAAAAAAGAGTCTACATACAGCTGACTCATGTCTCTCTGACCAGCAACAACCTCACCAGATGGAAGCTTCAGAGGACCAACAGAAGGACAGCCCTTCTTTCTTTCTCTGATATAGGAGTGAAACCTCTTGGGAGTAACAGAGAAGTTGTCTTCTAATTTCTGCTCATACAGACACTGGGCTGTGCAGTGAAAAATTTCTGTACTCAAAATTAGGCCCACTAAATCTCTGCAAGGATGCCAACACCTCCTCATGCCGCCTACCAAGCTCCCCCATCAAAAGCTTATACTGCGCCCAAGCCCTAGATCTACTTACTGGTCATCAGTTTCCTAGGAGGGCCCCGCAACCAGCTTGGTCGTGAAGCAGAGTCTCGAGTGGGAACAAACTTGTCCACAAGTGGATGGACAATTGTCTGAAACAAACTATAATTCTCCTCCACAGTGCCGCACAGAAACTCGTAATGCCAGTCAACACCCTCTAAAACCTCTCTCATGCTCCTGTAGTCACCACAAGACCACATAACTGATTTCAAACCAGGATCCCCTGCAACATCATTCATCTGAAAGATATACTCCACCAAGACAGGGGCATGGTGGCTCCCCGGAAGAGGAGGCAAAACAGCCACAGAAGACACCGGATCCTCCTCCGCAGTCAACACCAGATCAAGAATGCCACCCGAATCAACAAAAGTACCTTCCCTCACCCACTGAGTGAGTCCATGAAGGACAAAACAATCAAGAAACTGGGAATCAATGGGTGGGATATAATTATTAAAAACGTCTGCAGACCAATCCAATGAAGGCAAGTTAAAATCCCCAAGAACAACAACCTCTTTGCCAACACAAAACTCCATCAATAATTCAATCAGTTTAGCATTCTCCTCAGCTGAATAGGAGGGAGGGTGGTACGCCACCACAACCAGAAGATCATAATCAAGAAGGGAAATGGCAGCAACATTGGGTAAAGTCACCTCAATTGGCACAAACTTCAAATTGTTAGCAACGTACAAACAGACTCCATGCTTCTTCACCTCCCCCACCACATCCCCCCTCACCAGCCAAAACCCTGGCAAATCAACAAAGGATGAGGACACCGAGGACACCTGGATTTGTTTTTCATCAAGGGTCGACTTCTTAGGGCAGACCTGATCAAATATTGGAAAATTTTGCATGGAAACTCAGAGGATTTGCTAGCTATGTTTTCTTTGGCTCCGAGAGTTGGTACTAGAGGTCATGGGTTGAAGCTGGCGTTTCCTCATCGATCATCAGATGTCCGCAGTAGGTCCTTCAGTGTGAGATGTGTTGGTGTGTGGAATGGCTTGCCTGCTGACATAGTGCAGTTGACAGATATTACTCACTATAAGCAAGCCCTTGCTGATCTGATGTACGAGGAATTTTTAGATTTTGACT
>SDVV010011833.1:0-15700 GCA_016164225.1 Gammarus roeselii | reverse complement strand
AGAAGGTTCAGCGTAGAGCTACCAAACTCATCCCCTCGCTGCGGAACAAATCGTACGAAGACAGGCTTCGTGAACTCAATCTTTACTAGCTAGAGAAACGTCGAGTCAGAGGCGACATGATAGAAGTGTGGAAGATTATGAAGGGTAAGGAAAACATCGACCGAGCGAGCCTTTTCACTCTAGATACAAACGGAGTGACTAGGAACAATGGATACAAAATCGTTGGGAAACGTTTCTCACTCGACATCACGCGCAATTTCTTCGCGTATAGAGTTGTCGAAGAATGGAACAAACTTCCAGCGGAGGTTGTAAACAGCAAAACAATCGAAACGTTCAAGTCGGGGCTCGATAAGTTCTACATAAATCGCCGATAAATAGCTAAACCGTTCCATTTCCTGTTGTTATAAAGAAATTAGAAATGGCACATGAAGCTCTCTTAGACGTTCTTCTTCAAAACTAATTCTCTTGCCACCAAAAGGCAACCTAGTTTGGGCCAATAGGCCTCTTAGACGTTCTACTCCAGAACTAACACTCTTGCTACCAAAAGGCAAACGAGTTTGGGCCAATAGGCCTGTTGTTGTCTTCCTACACTTTTAAACACTTGTAAAGGTGCACGCACGCCAGACTCAGGCCTAGCAATGGCATAGGGAACAAAGATGAACGCACACCAGACTCAGGCCTAGTAATGGCACAAGGAACAAAGGTGAACGCACACCAGACTCAGGTCTAGCAATGGCACAGGGAACAAAGGTGCACGCACGTCAGACTCAGACCTAGCTATGGCGCAGGAAACAAAGGTGCACGCACGCCAGACTCAGACCTATCAATGGCACAGGGAACAAAGGTGCACGCACGCCAAACTCAGAACTCACAATGGCTCAGGGAAAAAATGTGCACGCACACCAGACTCAGAACTCAAAATGGCTGAGGGAACAACGGTGCACGCACGCCAAACTCAGAACTCACAATGGATCTGGGATCAAAGGAGCACGCCAGTCAGATTCAGAACTTGCTATGGCACGGAGAACAAAAGTGCGCACCAGAAGGTCGCAGAACCATGGCACTGAGAACAAAGGAGTACACCATCCAGCTTCAGAACTCGCAATACATTGGGAGCAAAAGGGCACACCAGCCAGCCTTAAGACTTGCAATCTCTCAGAGGTCAATGAGACAACCCAACCTGCCTTAGTGCTTGCAATGCCTTTGCGAACAAAGGGACACGCCGACTGCAGCGTCAGAACTTGCATTAATTCAAAGAACAAAGGGGCACATGAACCAGCTCGAGAACTCGCAGTGTCTCAGGGAGCTGTAAGCCCCCGCACTCGGTACAGGTGTGTGGGTACACTATAACGCTAACACTAGTGTTAGAGTGTACTCTGCATACCTTTGCATAAAGAATCTACGCAAAAGTCTTGCAAAGCCTCTAACCACAGCCGAACGCAGAGAGCTGTGTTTTCATGGAGGAAGCAGGGTCCATCTGCCAAGGCTGGGGTGAGGACACCACGACGTTTTCCTGTCATATCTGCACCGACTGCGGAAAGCCATCTCACACTTGTGTCTGCGGTGTCAAGGCGAGCCCGACGCTGTTGAACACGTCGTGGCATCATGTCCCGCCATTTCAACTAGCAGAATTACTCACATCATTACCCGTCTGCATGATGGCATCAGCTTTTATTGCTGTGTGGGCATACTCTAGTAGACTTCACCGATCACAGCCATCACAAACTAGACGGATAAGATGGGGATGAACAGTTCAAGTGGAGCGTTGACGGCAGCTTCCACACAAAGGTGAGATCGGGGATAAGCAACAGTCGCCACAAAACGAGATGAGTTCATTCCATGCTGTAACTAACCTTAATGCTACAACTCACCCTAATGAGGCGGAAGATCATGGTGACGGTTGTGAAGGAAACTCCAGTGCAGTCGGCTCCATCCACTTCTCCTGAGGCCGCTTGCCTGGCGTTGCTCAGCAACTGCTGGGCCATGCCTCTTGCCTCTGGGCCAGCAGCGGACGAGGGGTCACCAATTGTCTCCATCATGCCCAAGGTGTAAGGGGGTGGAGGGTTGCCGGCTCGCTTGCCCCAGCCGGGGGAAAAGTTGAGCTGGGCGTGGCTCACCGACAGCGTGCACAGCAGGACAACCAGGGCGAATGCTAGCAGACTCAGTGACGAGGGCGGTGAGATCATCTGCAAACGGAAACACCATTAGAAATTGGATTCAAGTTGTCTCGCTTATTCATTTACAATACCAACTTCTTCTCAGACCTTCAATGCAATGGCAAACCCAGAATTCTTTCTGAGGGGACTATCCACCAAAGGGGCGGGACCAAAGATGAGAAATATTTTTTTGCGAGTATATAGAATGGTAGGTGTAGATAATTGAAGGGCTGATAAATAAAGTTGAATCACAACATCAGCTGTTGAATTATATTTCTACAAGAACCCGAATGCAGTAATTCAACTTTACTTCTCAGACGTTCATATAATTCTCTTGCAAAGGGAGAGAAGGGACATGGCACCTTAGCCTCCCCTCCCCCACTCGGTATGCTATTTTCTGACCAACTCTAAGTGATTTGGTTGAGTCAAACGTTGCCTTATAGACAGATACCTAAAACATTATTCTAATACATGATCGAATAAGGGAGAGCAATGAACTCTTGGTGGTTGTTCGCACAAACTTCAGTCATACCGAACAACAGTTAGATATGCATTCAGCCATGATTACAATTATAGATGGAAATCAATCCATAGACTTGAAGACGGTTCAGTTTGTGGTTGTCCGATAGAGATGGATACCCAACATTAATTATGTTATATACTCATTGGGCAAGAACAAATTCTAAATCATGACATATTTTGAAACAGCAGATGTGTGAGATGACATTTTTTTCTACTTTTTATGTTGGCAGTCGTCCTCAAGCAGAAGTAGTGGGGCAAAATGAGGCTGCAGTGTAATCAAAGCGTCAAAGCCATCGAACGCTCTTTTCAAAGCAGAAATTTCCTGATTCGCAGTGAAGGCTGTGCGTCGCACATTTCTCAGTCTCACAACCAACAGCGGTTGTGAGTCTAAAGAATACCTACCAGCTTTTTCCGGTAGTAATTTTTGGCCATTTGGCATTATGCACAGGAAGGTTGCTCGCCTTGTACAGTAAGAGACCGGCCGTAGGGTCTCAAGTAAAATCACGTAGACTAAAACCTATGAAGGCACGTTTCTCGCCTTGTACAGTAAGAGACCGGTCATAGGGTCTCAAGTAAAATCACGTAGACTAAAACCTATGAAGGCACGTTTCTCGCCTTGTACAGTAAGAGACCGGTCATAGGGTCTCAAGTAAAATCGCGTAGCCTAGAATCTACAACCTTCAGCATCCCATGGATGTTCATTGTAAAGAGAGGAAGACTCTCTATACCCATCTGGCCTCCCAGCTGATCTCGTTATTCATGAAACGATAACTACCGACATTCCTCTTAATGATAGATTAGTGTGACGGTATTAATCACGAACATACACTTAAATATATTTTGCCTAGTAGCAGGTCCAAAGCTGCTCATCCTAATTTGTTTATCTTCCAAAGAGTAAACACTGATGAATTGCTTACAAAATAAGTAATAAACATATCAGTATGTTCTCAGCTGCAGTGGAACACGGTTATATGTAGTGTCGACCGTCTGAGGTCTAAGCCCTCGATGTTTTTACACCGTAATTGGTGAACGGACGGATCTATATAAGTGAATTTATATGCGAAGGCTGATCTATTATTGAAATGAAAGGGTAATATTCATTTTCAGGTTTCTCGTCAAGGCTGTTGGTACTTTCTACCTCATACTACCAGACGATCAGCGTCATATGATGCGAAGTCTAGGTCAGCGAACATTCTTCTTGGATGCCCTTCCGTTTCAATGTGTTCCTGCATGAAACCACTTAATATAAGTTTCTTAGAAGCGCCATATTTGTTCACAATAAAATAAAATTCCAATACGCTTGATGCAATATCATGATCATAAATACCGTAAGATAGCATTCTTATTCCAACGTCCCTTGAGATCGTACGAACTTATGTATTACGCTCATACAACAGTACTCCAACGCAGGGTACACTAAGGAGACTGTCTCCTTAGTGTACCCTGCTCCTACGCAGGGTACACTAATGAGACTGTCTCCTTAGTGTACCCTGCTCCTACGTACTGGAATTACCAGCAGAAAACTCACGTAAAAATTCATACCCTCTCAAAGACGGGAATATTTGAGACAAAACGCGGTAGCAAGATTGTAATGATGCAACTGAAGCTTATTAGCAGCATTATAATTTTCTAAATTATAGATGTTAGTATAGCATAGCATAGGATAGTATAAGCCTTGACGGGCTGAGAGATTGATTTTAGCAATACTTCGAAATAAAGTTTACTGTACGACAAGCCCAGCCTAAGCGTGGTGCCCATTATTCAGGGCGGCCGGTCGCTGCAGGCCTCAACAGAGGGTGTGTTGCCACCTTCCGCGCCAATTATGCGTACGTCATTTAATCTCAGAATGGTGGCTTTGTCTTCAAGTGTTTACCGAGGCGGTTTTTAAAAGTCATGACGTTATTATCGTTAACCATTTCATGTGGTAAACGGTTCCAAACTGTTGGTGTCATGATTGGAAAAAAAAATCGCTAGTGGGCTAAACGGATTTTGCTACAAATTGTGTACATTATTTGCATTACCATTTTATAATCTCTATAAAAAATGTCTTCGAGTCAAGTTCTAATAGAACCATTTCGAAATTTATAGGATTCTTTAACTTACCTCAAAGTCGTCTCTTTCCAGGGATATCAGTTTAAGGTCGTCTGGTCATTTCGGGTATGGCTTATTGCTCCATCCGGAATCATTTTTGTTGTTTGTAGCTGCACACGCTACATCTTGTTGACACCTCCTCTAAGTTGACGACCATACAGTTGTACAGCAAATTGTATGTGGGTCGTGACGAGTGAAGTATATATCAGAAGCACCATGTCCCTAACTTGTAGGGGAAATATTTGTGAGTGTAGCCATGGCTTTATTGCCTTTTCGGTAGCCAGCTTCCACTTGATTCCTTCACTTGAGATTTTTGGTGTTTGATACTCCAAGATCTCGTTGTTGATCCACTTCCATCATTTGCTGATCTGCCATCACGTACTCATATTGTATAGTGTTAGTCCCAATGTACATAACGGGGCATTTGACTACGGTAAACTACATTTTTATTAAGATCACTTTGGAGAGTTATGTGAACATGATCAATTTTGTTTTGAGGTAGAGTTTAGTGTCTTCGGCAAATTGGAATAACTTGCTATCAATACCGGCCGGTGTCGAAGCCATTTACATCGGTTTTAAAGAGGAGGGAGGGCAAGACACTCCCTTGGGGTACTCCAATTGTTAGTGTAGACCACTGACTGCTTCCTTGGCCAACGCAGACTCGTTTCTTGCGACCGTGCGCTAATTTTGGAGCCACCTGGCGACGTTTTTCGGAGCCTCCTGGCGATGTTTTTCCGAGCCACCTGGCGACATTTTTCGAAGCCTTCTAGCGATGTTTTTCGGAGCCACCTGGTGACGTTTTCAGCTACAACGCGCGCCTCCACATTTATCAAACGCTATTTAAAAGTTAAGATAAATTTAATCGACAGCTTTGGTTTTGTCGTTTATCCTGGACACCAAATTGAAAAAAATCAGGAAGATTGGTGAGGCATCCAAGTTTGCGTCCGAAGCTCTGATGGGTTTCCTTGATGAGGTGTTTTCTCTCCAGGAGACATGTTCTACATGTTTTTATCAATCTTTTCCAAGGTTTTGCAGACCATAGATGTTGGACTGGTCGATCTATAGATCCCTGGCTCATGCCAACTACCATTCTTGAATATGACTGCGATGTTCGCAATTTCCCAATCATCTGGGATAATTCCAGTTCCCATAGACCTGCTATGGATTTTTGTCAGGGAACTGCCTATGAACTCGGAGAGGTTCCGTAATATGCTTGGGCGCAGATCATCTGGTCTCGTAGATTTGTAAATGTTGAATTTGCAGAATTATTCTTGTACTTCATCAACATGACAGGGACTATTTTCCAACAGATATTGCACTTCTCCAGGCCGTTTGACTGCTCATGTGCAAAGATGCTCGCAAAGTCATCGTCTAGTATGTAGGCACGTCTGCATCGTTTGATTTTAAATCACCTACACTATTTAGTAGCGGGCGATGCTGTCACAAATACACGTCTTTCATTCACATATGCGTAAAACAGTTTCGGTTTAAATTTTTCAATTGTATTGAAATTCTTTTCTTTGTTTCTCTTGTCGCTTCTGCCCACTTTCTTCACTCTTCTACCAGCCAGCTGAAACGCTAGTTCAAGTCTTATGTGTGATCGGTTCTATCGGCAAGCAGTTGCTTCTTGAACTTCGCTCTTCAGCCCGAGGATATGTCTATTTGTGTATTCCTCTCCATGATGTATCGCTGGCTTGCCTGCACCCCTGTCTCTAAAATAAGCAAAGCATTTGTCTGCAGTCATGCCATCGACTCGGTAACCGTAGTCTATACTTTCAATGTTATCTTTCAAGCCATCAAAAATCGTTCTTCTGCAATATTGCTCCGGACTGTTGGATTTGCTATGCTTTGGAAGAACATAGTACGGTGATCGACAACTTTTTTTCAACTCTTACCTATCCCATTAATTGCTATTCAATCAATAAAACGAGTTCCAAAATGTTAGGTTCTCTGGTTGGTTCTTCTACGTACTCTTTTAGGTTGTTATTATTGACTGGTCGTATCAACCTGCCACCCCGGAATTCAGCTTCCATGGGTTTCCAATTGATGTCAGGTTGGCTGAAGTCTTCCACCAAGAAACTCTCATCATCTTCCTGCGCAACTGTTATCACAACTATCCACAGCTATTGCGATATTCTGACAGCCTGAAAGCCAGTTTGTTTAGGTCACGACACAAACTATGCCATCCGATGGATTTTTGAAAGGGGAGCCCAAAAACAAAACAGGAGGGTAAATTTAAAAAAAAGTGTGTTCGAGCAAAGTTGAATGGTCGTTATACAACAAAAAAATTGCACAACGGGAGGAGGGATAGACACTGCTCCCACCCCTAAACAGCCGCCATTGAATCAAGATTTGTCCTCAGCCATCGTTTTGGTCGGTTGAAACAGGAAAGATCCTGATTCGAATTCCTGAACCTCAAGTTCATCAGTGATTGGGAGAATACATTGTATAGATTTTTTTTTTTAATTTTGCTCCATTGCTGTATTAAAATTTGAGACAAATTACTCTGTTGTTCAAATTTGTAGTTTCTGGTGTAAGGGCCATTTTTTTCGATATTGCTAGGTTTATGTGAGGTGAGAGATGCTCGGACGTTGCTACTATGCTTGACCCAGTTTGAAAGTCGATCACAGCTAGTGTCAACAACAGGACTGATTAAGTCAATTTCACAACAACGGGTTTGACTGAGTCAATATTACAACAACGGGGTTGACTGAGTCAATATCACCACAGCGGATTTGATTGAGTCAATATCACAACAACAGGTTTGACTGAATCAATGTCACAACAACAGGTTTGATTGAGTCAATATCACAACAACAGGTTTGACTGAATCAATATCACAACAACAGGTTTGACTGTGTCAGTAACAAAACAACCGGTTTGACGGAGTCAATATCACAACAACAGGTTTGACTGAGTCAATAACAAAACAACCGGTTTGACGGAGTCAATATCACAACAACAGGTTTGACTGAATCAATGTCACAACAACAGGTTTGACTGAGTCAATAACAAAACAACCGGTTTGACGGAGTCAATATCACAACAACAGGTTTGACTGAGTCAATTACAAAACAACCGGTTTGACGGAGTCAATATCACAACAACAGGTCTGACTGAATCAATGTCACAACAACAGGTTTGACTGAGTCAATAACAAAACAACCGGTTTGACGGAGTCAGTATCACAACAACAGGTTTGACTGAGTCAATATCACAACAACGGGTTTGATAGAATCAATATCACAACAACAGGTTTGACTGAATCAATGTCACAACAACAGGTTTGACTGAGTCAATAACAAAACAACCGGTTTGACGGAGTCAGTATCACAACAACAGGTTTGACTGAGTCAATATCACAACAACGGGTTTGATAGAATCAATATCCCAACAACAGGTTTGACTGTGTCAATAACAAAACAACCTGTTTGACTGAGTCAGTATCACAATAACAAGTTTGACTGAGTCAATTTCACAACAACAGGTTTGACTGAATCAATATCAGCATCCAAGTTAGAAAAATACCGCATTTATTGAAATTCGATGCAATAAAAGAGTACAGACATAGCGTGCCAAAAAAATGGGTTGTTTATTCTGAGTTTAAAAAAAAACAGTTTTATAATCAATTTTCCTACATCTAAAGAGTAAGTAATGTACAGTATATGTTTTCAAAAGTTTGAAATTAATTTAAAGCAACTTTGACGAGTTGTTTCCGTTTTAAATTTTATCTCGTTACCCTCCTTTGTACTCGCTAGAGTTCAGGCCAGACCTATGAGTGGTGTTGGGTGTCGAGCTTTGAAGACATCAGCAACGAAGTTTAAGAGGAAAGGAACTTCCACCATTGTTGGGGGTTATGGTGTCTAGTAATATTACAAACAAGGTCTTCTAAGACGTGCGTGGGAGCGTTATTCAGCATAGTGAACTCAGAATAAAATTAACAACCCATTTTGATGTTTCTGAAACATGTATAAATGTTGCGAGTGTTTTAGTATTTGACTCGGATACATTTCAGCATCATAGGGAGAATATTATAAAGAAAATTTTATAGGGAGAATATTACAGGAAGAATAGGCTTCGTCATGCTTACTCTATATTGAATGTCCAGGAAATATATATGCATTACGGCTCTCTTTTACCATACATGATACCGAATACCTTAACTATGCAACGATTTGACTTTTATAGTTAACTTTGACTCAACATATATTTTTTACGAAATACAAATACATTGAATATGATTGAATTTATTTTAATTATAATTTATCATGATAAATAACTTATTGATAAAATATTAAAAAAATGAGTGAAAGTATATCTAATTGAAATACAATACACTGAGATTTTAAATAGTTAGATATGAAGTTGTGCCGTGGGGGACACAGTTGAAACCAAAGTCAGGACACAAAGCTAAGCATTAGTGGAGAAGTGCAGTTATGACAACTGTGTAGACGAGGGTGGCATATTCAGGGTAAAATTCTGAATGGAATAGTCTACGGTGTGGTTTAGTCATTAAAATGTCTTCTCAGTACTCTCACAAACTGCATTAGAGCAATTCAAAGGAGACCTTCTCAAACGACAATCTCCATAGCAACCTATAGACGTTTATCGCCTTAATAGGTTCACGCGATATGAATCGCGTGATTTATATCGACTGCAGAGCGACCTTCTGGCTGATGAAATCGTAACGACTGGTAATTGAGGACGTGCGGTTCGATTTCTGCTAATTGAGTTTGAGCTGGATAGTCATTGACCCACAGCGACGAGCATGAATCAAGCTTCAATTGAGCAATATTTACGCGAGGGGCGAGAGTTTCGTTCATACCCAGCTTGGGGATAAAACCAATTTGAAGTCATCGTACTTGAATATTTATGATATTTAATCCACTTTACTAAGCTTTATTTTCTAACGTATCACTACAACAGCGTGCAGCCCTTGCCAGTCAAAGAAGTTCCAGTTGTAAGTCACAAAAAGTGCTAGTTACTCGCAATATGAACTTCTTCACTTGCGACAAGCCTTTCTTCACTCACAAATCGTACTTCTTCACTCGCAACTCGTATTTATTTATTAGCTACGCGCACTCATTAACTCACTCATTACCTCGCAACCAGAATTTCGTCACTAGCAGCTCGTAATTCTTCATTCGCAACTTGCACTCCTTCCCCCGCAACTTGTACTTCTTAACTCAAACAACCATTTCTTCACTCGCAACTTGCACTTCCTAACTTAAACAACCATTTCTTCACTCGCAACTTGCACTTCTTAATTCAAACAACCATTTCTTCACTCGCAACTTGCACTTCTTAACTCAAACAACCATTTCTTCACTCGCAACTTGCACTTCTTAACTCAAACAACCATTTCTTCACTCGCAACTTGCACTTCTTAACTCAAACAACCATTTCTTCACTCGCAACTTGCACTTCTTCACTCGCAACTTGACTGTGCGTGACACTCCTCCGAAGGACTTAGGCCTAAAACACACTAACCTTACGCGCTGCGTCTTGTTCAATGCAACGACTCCCGAGATCAATGTGTTTTGGGCCTCATGTGCGGATCTAACAGCCTCCACACCCGATGGTCAAAGGCCCGAAGACCTTGAGTCTTTTTATCGATGAGTCATGCGTCCTCGAAAGTTCGGCCAACGAACACGCTAGAGGCTGCGTGTTTATTGACTGTAATCTCGATGACGTAAGACTTATCGTTCAAAAGACTCGAGACCTTAAGGCCTTTGACCATCGTGTGCGAATCTAACGATCACGATCGAACACAATCGGCCGACTGGCTGACGAGGTCCGTGGGTGTTAACGATCCCATTACCACCAGTGCAATATCTTTCAATGTTAATAGCTCGGCTGACCTACGCCCGAAAGGCTCGCCAGAAGATAGCGTGGGATCAAGAATCCTGTTATGCTCGCAGTTCATCGATGAAATGCATTGAATGCTTCGAGGCAACAGGCAATGTTCGTTGTTCTATTGCAACTTTATTTAGATCTAGAAGCATTTGTTTTGTGCGTACCAATGAATCATCCTGTGAGGGTATAGCTATATTGGAGATGTCCGTCTTCACCGATGGTGTGAGCGTCTATACCCCCATGGGCAGCTGGTGCACGTTCTTCCAAACTAAAATATTCCCTGTATCGCGATAACGAAGCAATTCTTTACCCGTAGTCACAGCTGTTCCGAGCAGTGTGACGTCATCCTGAACATAATAAGTATCGAAAGACTAAGAACTGGGAAACATTGGAAGGATTTCTTGGAACCCTCGCCATTGCGCTCATTCCGTGTAATCAAGTAAACGGGGAGGGATATGGCGTCCATGGCGTCGTTTAGGAGCTACGTCACATGATGGCGCCAATTACCAGGATGGCAACGTGATGGCAGCAATCAGTTTCGCCCACACACACACACACACCCTCACACACACTGCTGCGCAAACAGGGTATCCGTTGTTTGTGGCAATTCGATACTGTCGGGGGTGGACATGATCCTGTTCCAAAATACATTTTATAAATACTCTGTATGAATTTCAGGAGATTTAGTTTAACAATAATTTTGGAAACCATGGTGTTGAATTATGCCATATGGGTACGTCTTGCGTAGCACTGCGGAATTGGAACCCATTCCAAGATCATGGAAAATTTCAATAATAAATAATAATTATAATAATAATCATCGATGACATATCTCGATTTCTTATCACAACTTTGTTCGACCCAGCGGCACCTAGGTAATTGAAATTGACGTAGGTTCTGAGTTTATCTTTGTTATTACTATATCGCCCTTATAGTGGTGACCGACCGAGATAACTTCTCGAATGAAATAGAATGTGTGATGTACAATTTTTTATTTAGCAGAAATGAAGTTGTTGCTGCGGAAGGCTTTAACATTGATTTGATTTCGGTTGATTCTGGCCATTATTAAAATTTATTTTCTGCATGCAGTCACTTTAATTTTTGCCTGCCATATCAAAACCAACACGCTTACCCATCGATGACCAGCCTGGACTTCCCTCTATTCTCGACTATATTTGGTTTAATTTCCTCTGTAAATGTAGTTCTGGAATTTTGTGTCTCGATATTACCGACCATTGTCCTACACTAGACAAAATTTGTATTGCCTCTCCCCCAAGGTGAAAGGAAAATGAGAGTTCCGCCATCGCTCACCAGTCAGCGTAAGTAAATTTATCTGTCGTTTAAGGGACATTTCATTCAAATTTTCCCGATCAAGAAAATGTCAATTGAGACAAAAATCGTTTCATTGAAACTATTAATAAAACATACTGTTCCTGTTTTCCGATGCAAATAAAATAAATCGGTTTTGGGCCCCTATAAAACCGTGGCTTACTACGGACATCATGGGGGGTAATTGAGATGAAGTCGCTATACTTCAGATTATGGAAATTGGTCCTGATGACTAAAACAGACAGTTGAGCATTTAGTAACTGTCCCCAGCAAAGATAAAGGCGATCAAACGTCATTACTCCATTACTTCTTACGATAAGTTGCTTTTGAGACGTAAAACAAACTTAGTGACTTTTCAAAAAATTATTGACACGGAAATCAAATAGAAACTTATTTTTAAAAATGGTCTACAATGAACGCGAAATATCTAATGACTGGCAAATTGCTGAATCTCTTTTTACTTTTTGGGGAGCCTTACTGACCAACCTCCCCCAAGAGTCGCGATTCTCCCCTTGATTACGTCCACGTTGATATTCCAATAATATATTTTCATACTCCCTGTGTCTGCTGAAGAATGTAGTACAATAATTTCCAATCTGAAGCGAACATATTTCAACGAAGACCCCTGTGTGTAAACACACTTGCACATGCTCGGCGCAAAATTATTAAACCTCTAATGCAACTTATAAACAATGCCTTTCAAGCTGGTATATTTCACGATATCCTAAAGCAACCAGAAATAACTCCTTTTTCCAAATCTGGTGACCCTTTGAACGTGTCAAATAAACGTCCCATTTTTTGTGCTTCCCTTCTTTAGCAAAATGTTCGAAAGATGCATGGCTGACAGGCTGGTCAATGATGTTGTTGATTTTTCCGTTATTTCTCCAAACCAGTTTGTTTTCTAAGAGATGTCTCAACTTTTGATGCCTTGGTAAATTTGTGCAAAATTTATGATGCTATTAATGGTAAGAACCACTGTTTTAATATACTTGTTGATACGGGGAAAAACTTTTACACGGTCAATCGTGAGATACTGGCATCAGATGATTACATTTAAAATAGAAACGGCATCAGATGATTACATTTAAAATAGAAACGGCATCAGATGATTACATTTAAAATAGAAACGGCATCAGATGATTACATTTAAAATAGAAACGGCATCAGATGATTACACTTAAAATAGAAACGGCATCAGATGATTACATTTAAAATAGAAACGGCATCAGATGATTACATTTAAAATAGAAACGGCATCAGATGATTACCCTTAAAATAGAAACGGCATCAGATGATTACCCTTAAAATAGAAACGGCATCAGATGATTACCCTAAAATAGGAAACGGCTTTTGATGATTACCCTTGAAATGGTAACGGCATTAGATGATTACCCTTAAAATGGTAACGGCATTAGATGATTACCCTTAAAATGGTAACGGCATTAGATTATTACCCTTAAAATGGAAACGGCATTAGATGATTACCCTTAAAATGGATGACCAGTGACCTTCAAACTCAACAGCATTGGCAAAGATTGGATCCGAGTGGTCGGACAATAGGATGGCAAATATCGGTGTACCACAGGGCAGTATCTTGGTTCCTATATTGTTTTCGTTTTATAACAATGATATTCCTGAAGTTTCGTCAAAACTTGCATCTGTTTTGTTTGAGGATGATTCAACAGTATCCTCTCAACACACCAACTATGAGTCTCTTATTTATGAAGTCAATGTTGAACTAGAAAATGTAAAACACTGGACCCTTGTAAACAGACTCTCTGTGAATGTAGAAAAGACGTTTGCAATATTATTTTCAATCTGACGTTACGATAATTCCAGTGACATAAATTTGTTTTTCGATATCAGGGAGGTAAAATTAAATGAGGCCGCTCGATATTTGGAAATTACTGTCGATAAAAACTTAAATTTAAGTGCTTACATTTCTGAAATTTGTAATAAACTTTCCAAATCTACAGGCTCAATGCCCAAATACTTTGTTTCGACACGTTGTCCTAACACCTTGTCCTTGCACTAACGATCTGATGACGGGATCGGCAGAATACGCGGGCCTCTATTACCTTCACGCCTTGACTTACAATTATTGGCTCTGCGACAGCTGTTTATGAGGCGACGGCTGGTAATGAGGCAACAGCTGGTGACGAGGGACAACTGGCCAACGACAGCTGGTATTAAGGAATCAATGGAAACGCCAGTTGCTTGTTAATTTTGGAGACAGAAACAGTAAACTGTTGCATACGCTGTCTACGGGGGCTGCATGGAAGGTTTGCAATACAGTGTTCGCTGGCCACGATGACTACATGGAAGGTTTGCAATACAGTGTTCGCTGGCCACGGTGACTACATGAAAGGTTTGCAATACAGTGTTCGCTGGCCACGGTGACTACATGAAAGGTTTGCAATACAGTGTTCGCTGGCCACGATGACTACATGGAAGGTTTGCAATAAAGTGTTCGCTGGCCACGGTGACTACATGAAAGGTTTGCAACAGTGTTCGCTGGCAAAGCTGAAAAAGCATAGAACAGTTTCTTTATGTTTTTCCAATTACTTTATTTCAATTCATGCCCACCATGTATGGTGCACAGATGACGGGCGCCGCAAGAAGTAGTTTCACGAAAACAATCATTCGCTAAACACGAGTATATCATCACATTTAAAAATTGAGCGTTTCAGCGAGTTTTCTACCTTCGGTTTACTTCCACTTAGGAATGTTTGTGCTTTGGGTTTCATTACTAAAGATTTCTTGAGATTACCAATAGTTAGGTTATAAATTAGAAACACTTACTATTCTTATTCAGTGTCACAAGATAGGCGGATGAAAATGTTTACTGACGGGTCAATTTATGCATGCGATTGTACAGGAGGGCAGAAATTTTCGTTCACGATTCAAGACCAACGGGAAATTTGAACGCCCAGTTTTCGCTAAGCATTTGAACTTAGAGATAATTTAATTTACAAAAATAATTCTTGAGCCATGTTGAGAGACGTGAGTCATAATTCTTCAGCCATGTTGAGAGACGTGAGTCATAATTCTTCAGCCATGTTGAGAGGCGTGTGTCATAATTCTTGAGTCATGTTGAGAGACGTGAGTCCTAATTCTTGAGCCATGTTGAGGGACGTGAGTCATAATTCTTGAACGATGTAAAGGGACGTGAGTCATAATTCTTGAGCCATGTTGAGAGACGTGAGCCATAATTGTTGAGCCATATTGAGAGACGTGAGTCATAATTCTTGAGCCATGTTGAGAGACGTGAATCATAATTCTTGAGCCATGTTGAGGGACGTGAGTCAAAATATGAATCCATAACAAGGGAACCAAATATTGAAACAAATAGCTTCTCTGATTTGAATTACCCACTAACGAATGTTCTTTCGTCACAACCATCCCCCTAGCATCGCTACGAGGCAGTGGAGGTGGGCCGGTATCTCAGTGCGCACCCGGTCTGTGCTCCCAAGGGGAGTATAATGGCAGCTCGCTATATAATTCACCTGCAAAGTGGCACTTCTTCGGGGTGCCACGGTGTATCAGGTGATGACGAACAGGTTTAAACGGCACGATTGGATTGTTGCCCAACCATATTTGTTCGCTTATTGTGTAAGTTTAACAATATATTGATAGGAAAATTGTATAACTTACTCGTAGGGGCGAGGTCATTGTTAATGTGATCACTTTTATTTGTTTATCCATCCTGATCAATCAAACAATCAAGTAAAATGTATTTCATATAT
>SDVV010011832.1:0-15701 GCA_016164225.1 Gammarus roeselii | reverse complement strand
CGTTCAAGTCGCGGCTCGATAAGTTCTACATAAATCGCCGATAAATAGCTAAACCGTTCCATTTCCTGTTGTTATAAATAAATTAGAAATGGCACATGAATATCTCTTAGACGTTCTATTTCAAAACTAATTCTCTCGCCACCATAAGGCAACCTAGTTTGGGCCAATAGGCCTGTTGTTGTCTTCCTACACTTGTAAACACTTGTAAACCAGCAACACTGCGACCACCAGCAACACTGCGACCACCAGCAACACTGCGACCACCAGCAACACTGCGACCACCAGCAACACTGCGACCACCAGCAACACCGCGACCACCAGCAACACCGCGACCACCAGCAACACCGCGACCACCAGCAACATCGCGATCACCTGCAACACCCCAATCAAGAGCACCACCACCACGACCACCAACACTGCGGCCAGTCGGTAAACGACGGTTGCCATCACTACCACGGACACCACCACGACCCCGACGGCTGCCATCACCATCAACACCACCATTACCAGCACCGCCGTGGTCACCATGGCCTCCACCACTCCGACTGTCATCACCACCACCTCCCCGAGGAGAGCTCCGCAACACTGCCCTCCTAGCAATCAACTCCTGACGCTGGCGGTAAGTCAACTCTCTCTGAACATACACAGAATAAAACTCATCAACATGAATCAATCTCTTAGCAGCGTTCAACAACGCATACCTCTTCTCATCACTCTCAACACATGCTCAAAATAAGCCAGCATTTAGACACTTCACGTCACTCAGTTCAATCAAACCAACATTGAAAACTACGCTGACCCTATCAAACATCCCTTCCACCACCTCAGCATCACTTGACCCAAAGCCTCTCAGAACAACATATTTCTTACTGCGCTTCTGATCGTCCAGCTCTCTCAGCTCTGAACGCCCCACCTCGCCATTCACCAAACTGGACACTCGCTCATCAATTATACTCATCACGTCTTCCGCAGATAGGCCACCACTGACTCGATCAGCCGCAGCCGCAAACCCAGCTACTTTTTCCTCAATCATAATCTTTGCCTCCTCAGCAGACAGTACAGTACAGCTCACAAGCAGAAATTCCTCCCACTGCAGACATTGCATCCAACCCTTCAGACACTTCAAACAGCCTCTAAGAGATCGTACCCACAGCAGCAAGCAGCTGATCAAATACTGACAGGAGGTCCGACTTACTTCCACCGCCAACACGGGTCACTACTCCAGATCCACTCCTGCATCTGCAGCAAAAATACTTCACAGCATTCCCTTTCCTCCTTACACACAGTCGATGATGCCTGTCAATCCCAACACTTGCTGGATTTGCATGAAATCTACATCCACAAGAGAAACATCCAATTAAGAGGCTGCCAACAATCCGGTCACAAAATTAACAGCGCGCACCTACACCAGAACCACCGGAGTGCACAGAGGCACCCCAACACTGAACGCCCAGATGCCGCAGGCTCCCCAGCACCTGCACCTACATCACCAGCAGATGACCAGCTATAGGCTCCAGCCTACAGGAGTCCTACGTTCAACTAGTGGTTGGTTAGATTAGTGTGGTTAGTCTAGCTCAACCTATGGTAGGAGATTTTGCGCTCTCCCGAGCGCTCTAGAAAAAAATGACCCTTGCATAGGTTAGGTTATGGCTAGAGATCTACCGTTGCATTGGTATTGGTGACACCGGCTCGTTTTTTTGCAGCAGTATCAGTGGAAAGTCAGACAATATCACCAATGCTTCATATTTTTTTACTCATTTGAGGAACATGAATTAAAATATTTATTTAGTTAAACTTAGTTTATTATGGTTTATGCAATTGATAGCACATTTGGATATTATAAATAACATCCCATGTTCCAAATGAATAACTAGGTTAGTCAAAAGTCATTTAGTGGTAAGTAACTTAATTTATGGTTCATAATTTTGTCCATTATTTTTATCTAGGTTCCCTAAGTGAATGTGTGTCATGAAAAAAATTGCTTAGAAAATTATATCGTAAATGAAGAATTTGTTGTAATATGAGATTCATAATCGAATTTGAAATGGTTTCTTTTTATGCATACATGTTGAACTCAAGCTTCATATCTCACCCTGGGAGCAGCTGGAGTATTTTGTTGATGTGAGAAATTGGCAACTTCATGCTGTATCATACCAGAAGGCATTTCATGAGAAAACATGAACTTGGGCAGCCACCGTATTCATGCCCATGCTATCCACTGACGCTAATGTTTACAATTCAGCAAAAAAAAATCTTGAACACCTTTTGATCATTGCACACAACCCTATGCGCATCGCAACCGGGAATTTCTGTTCCACTTCCATCAAATCATTGAACGCACTATTCAATAATCTTCTGCTTCCTCTTCTGCTAGATGAACCCTTGCTACAATACTATTTCAAGATTAGAAGCTCAATCAACAGCATAGCCCTCAACCACGTTGCCAACAATTCTGATGAAAGCCTCTGTGGCAAACAAATCCCTTCCAGCGATTTTCATTATGCATGACTGCTGTATGAAAAGGATTGCTCATTAAACACCTATCACATGATGACTCCTTCTGTTGTTCTACTCTTATTTCAGGCATAATTCTGACAACTTCTTGATGTGTGCACTTATGAGATTATTTATCATTATTACTAAAAATAATAATGAGTATTAAAGCACTCTATGGTACAAAAATTATTACAGAGAAACAAATTGGACTAAACAGAGTAGGGATGAAATAGGTGACATAGATTCATAAGTTGGGCAGTCTTGAGGCCACCAAGGTGAGTAACCAGGGTGAGTGACAAGCATAGCTGGGTACATTTTATGTCCCTCTCCCACATGAATATGTATTTATCAAAACTCAATGCTACAGAGGTAAAGCACATAGCCATCAGTCGGCCAACATATTCATCTTTGTATCCCAGCCTGACATCCACATACATACAATGGGCCCACGACTTGGAAAGGCAGATAGAAGTCCATTATTTCTATTATATCTGGATCTTCCTGCACCTGCAGGATTCTGTCCTACCTCTCTATTATTGGAGATAATTTGTATCCCTCACTAATACATATGCTCTCCAAGAAGGGATTATCAGCTGTCATAATATGCTCATGGAGGCTATAGGCATCATAATATGCTCATGGAGGCTATAGGCACTTTTTCTAGCTTGTACCTCAAGACAGTCAACATCATATGCTGCAAATATTAAGCTAGCACTCGTCCTTCTAGGTACTCCAAGGACACACAGACACAGACACTAGGCCGCATCCCCCAGAAAGGGGGGTGGCCGACGGCAAGGCGCACCTCACACCCTCACACGCTCACATTCACACCACTTAGCCCTTTTGTGTTAAAGGAAAGGAAGCATATAATGATATTTTCCAAGGAACCTCTGGAAAATATCATTATATGCTTCTCTCAGTTTACTGATCCTGACACTTAAATTTACACCACAGCAACTTACAGTTAATAGGTGAGCAATAGGTTTTAAAGAGCTGTATTTTAACATCTGTCATGCAGAAGTTGAATTTCCTGACAAACTATTATTCTTTCAATATCTTTCCTCTCGTCAAATTATAATTCCGCGCCTGCAAACCTAGACCTACTTTAAAAATATGTTTGAGCATCCTAATTTACCAACCCCTTGTCAATGTGTCTCTTATAAGGCTTAGCTCATAGCAGTATCCACAGCTCATTTTGTGAATTATATTTGGCACCATGAAGAACGAACCAGCCGACCCCTACAAATGGGCAGTAACCAATTCATTTTGAATTTTTGTTTTGTCTAATGATTAAGCTGTTATTCAAGGTTGCCAGGGCCAGGACAATGTCAGTTTTTGGCAGTGTTCTGCTTGACTTCAGTTATAACACCTTTCCAAGTTCATCCCATGTATTGATGATTGCCCAACCCCATGTATGGGTGATTTCCCAAGCCCCTGCATTCATGATTCCAACCTCATGCATTTGCTTGTGATTCAACCAACCCTATGCATTCATGATTTCCCTACCCCATGTACTCGTGATTTTCCAAGGCCATGTATTAGTGATTCCTGCCTCAAAATCAACATTTGTAAGATCATTGATTAGAATATTGTAAATTATATTTTGCTCCATGAAGTACAGAACAGCGGCCACTGGAGATGAGCTGTGACGAATTCAATTCAAACTTTTGATTTGGTCATTCAAATAGTGTATTTGATATTGAAGTTCATGTGTTATGCTTAAGAATTGAAAAACCATTGCTGGACAAAGGAAAAAAAATATTTATTTATAAAAATGACTACCTACACTAGACATCACTTGCAAGAAGCTATCAGGCCTTCATTCTCTTACCAAATTCTTTGAATCAGCACAGCTACTGGGATGATCAATCCATCACCTGTCGACCTGTATTTACAAAATGCCTTGATGCAACTATTCCACTTATTATGTACTCCTGAAAATTTTCGTGGTTGCTTGAGGAACAATATCCACATTTCTGCCAAATATACCCTGATGGCTATAATAGCATTGCTGGAGTAAAAGCTGCCGCTGTGTGCAGGACAACCTCACGCTGGACTAGTTTCCCACAAAAGCTTCTGTTTTTGCATCAGTTATACACACTTGAATTAGCCATCACAATTATCAAAACAAATCTCCTCCATGAATACATCCTATTCTCAGCCAGTTTGAGTGCCCTCACTGAGCCTAAAATTTGGCTACATGTACACTTGCTCTTCATGAAATGCAACACAACATCTTAACAATGTCTGAGATGGGCTAAGCTGCCAAATTCTGCTACAACTCTAGTAAAAAAGTAAGTATCATACAAAGTCTTTTCTCTCCTATTTTTCCCTTATTAAAGTCAAGTAGTTGAATCTTAATAGAGTAAAAAACGAATTATTTCAAGATTTGAGCATTGCTTTGGACACAAAAGAACTATTCTAGGGACACCCAAGGGAACGTTTTTTTTGAACCATTAATTTAGTTGACCTTCCCTTTATGCAACTTTTGACTACTCTGGATAGTAATTTTGGACTTTATTGTAAAGAGGTTATGTTGCATTTCAAGTTAGGTCAATTTTATGTAAATGCTGCCATTTCAGGAATTTTGTTTGTACCTTAATTTACCTCACTTAGATTGTAAATATCTTTATTTTTTCAAGATTTTTATTAAATCCAATATTCAATTTAACATTATAATGAAAAAACTACTAGTTTGGCATCTAATGTATGTGATAGAGATTTGATATTCAAATGTTTCCATAAAACTGTCAGATGTGATTTCAGCCGTTGAAAATTTTTTGAGCGCAAAATTGTTGGATGAGATTCCAACAGATCAAAGTTTTGTCAGCTGGAGTTGTTTGTAAAGCATTACATTATTTACTACTAAAATATGGTATTATTTTTATTGGCTAAACATTAGATTAGAAGTATTGGTATGGGCCAAAATTTAATATTGGTACTTCTATTGTTACAACATACATTATTTTCTTGCAATAATTTTTTATTACTTGACTTTTTTTCCATTGTTGTTGTTCTCTTGCCATACATTTTCTGAGTAAGGAGAGGAATGTGTGCAGATGCTGACCAAGTGCATTTCAGGCTGATTTTATGTTCTTCCCACGTTTCCTAAGCTGTTGAGCAATGTTGCAACTCCGGTTTCTGTCCTCAAGGCAGAGATAGAATTGCGAGACCCCCGCTTGTGGTAGTTGGCTGTCAACCTTGCCAATAAATCATTTCCAAATCAATAAGACCTTCAATGACCATTTCAATAGTTGGTGGTCTACTAACCACCCATGTTAGAGGCATTAACTTGTAAAACCCAGAGTGGATTTTTGCATCTTGCTGTAGGTCCTGTCTCACATACCTGTATTCTGATCTTCTACCCCCCAGGTCCCGGTGTTCTTACAGGGACAGCCTACCCACCAGGCCCCTCGGCCAATCTTGCACCACCGACCACCTCCCCAGCCTCTTCGACACCACGCGGGGGCTATCAGAATGTTGGCCCCTCCCCGGGAAGGTGACTTCATCTTTGCCGACCTCATTAACCAACTGGAGGACGCGGAGTATGTGGTGCGACGCCTCAACCAGCAGGAGTGGCGGCAACCTGAGCTGCGAGTACCGATGGCGCATGCGTTATACGTCCCACGCCTACAAAATGGTACATGGCTTCAGCTTTATAGGTGCTCTGTGTCTAAGCAAATTACTTTTCCATTACTGTGTCCAAATTCATCCTCGCTACTGTATCTATACCGAACAAAGTATAGATATAGTAGGGTGCTCAAACCTGGTTGCGTGTCTCATTTTTTTTACGTTTGCTGCTTGAAGGTCATTGACTCGATCGTGATAGAAATTTATGCCAGTCTAATCCAATTTAATCTTATCACTTTTTTTCATGGACATGGTCACGGTTACTGTGTGGTATCTTTTCACATTTAGACCTCCCTAAAAACATTGCATGGTTACTGTCTAGTGAACTTAAACTAGCATGGTTACTGTAAAGTGAACATTAGGACCGTAACTGTTTGTCAAACATTAGTTGTGTTGCTGTTTGATGAACATTTGCACTGTTGCTATGTAATGAACATAGGCTGGCATGGTTATTGAGTAATGAACATTAGCGGTGACTCTGATAAACATGAGCCCGATTACTGTCTGATGAACATAAGAATGTGATCAACATTAACAGTTTAACAGATGAACATTAACAGTCTCATGAACATGAGAATGTGATCAACATTAACAGTTTCTGTCTAAGGAACATGAGCATTGTTGCTGTCTAATGAACATCTGGCACAATTTTTGTCAAATGAATTCAAGCACAATTTCTGTCATGAACATTACAACGGTTACTGTCCACTTAGACTTAGTTTAGGAGAAAGCTAGCATCACATTACCACCTATCCTTATAACAAATTTGAAGTGCAAGGCTTACTGTTTTCGTTACAAAACAAGTGATGCCTCACCTCCATGTGTTCCTGCATGGGAGCGAAAACCTCGGAAAAGGACGATGTTGTGTTGTACCATTAGATGCGAGCTTGAAGTTTGTTGTGTAATTAAGAACATTGGCTCTGCCGCGCTTGTTACCCTGGTCTCTCTATTTAGGTTTCCTAGCTGTAATGGGCAGACATATGGCTTCAACACAGTACCATTGATTTTTTATTATATACCATTCTACAGGGTTTGTCACTTCCATTCCAGAGAAGTGTTTGTCTGCCTTTCTCTTGTAGCGCTCTCACAACAAGCAAACCTGACAAAAATACATCCTTCAGAAGTTATAGTAGAGTAATACAATTGAATTTAATTTTACTTTTTTATGTTTTTATGAATCTGAAAAGGTGTAAAACAATCCTTCTACATTTTTTTTTAGCCGAATTGGTGGAGTACTGACAAACACCGGTCTCATTGAGATGGAAGGATGCAGTAATCTTTTTGACAAATTGAGATGTGGTTTGATTCTCATGACAGTGATTTTAACCACCCTTGCGCCACGGATCACAATATCTGTGCTCAGGCATCAGAGCCCCATTATTCTTGGGTTCAACTGATTAAACTACCATCACTACCAGATGAAATACTGTGAAATTTGCGTGATTAGTATCAAACTTTCCGTTGCGACGATATCTGTGCACAACCGACGCCTCCTCACCATGGTTACTCACCTTGGTGACCTCACAAAGTACTAAGCAGAATAGAAAGCACGCCAGAACAGAGGGAGCACGGCAAAATAATGTAATCAGGACGCCTAACTAAATGGCAATTAAGTTTGAGTCCTAACATTTTAGAAATCCATTCAACATAGGCATACATCAAATCAGTAAGGGCTTGTTTATAGGGAGTGATATCTTTCAACTGTACTATCTCAGCAGCAAGCCATTGCACACGCCAGCATATCTCACGCTAAAAGACTTATTGGTACAAAAAAATAGTTAGGAGGATACACCAATTGCAGGAAATGGCCTGTTGTGCCAATTCTGGGAGAAAATTATGACATGTGTTGCAGATGCTACAATTTACCAATATGTCATCAGGTCTACCCTTGGAAGCTGCCTCTTCACAGAAAACCAGTACAGCATGTGATTGTCTGCTATTACCTTGAAGTTCCATGAAAGGTTCCTGGAGATGTGAGTAATATATATCATAAACATCACTAGTTCCATTACAGAACCGTGAGGAACACCACTGATAAAATCAACCTGGCTGCTAAGACTGCCACTCCCCCAAACACTTTCCACTCTGCCCGAGAGCAATGCAAGGATTTAGGCCAGCAAGAATTCATTAATACTCACGGATTCCTGCTTAGACCTGAGCACAGCATGACTCGCCAAATACTTTTGAAAAGCCAAGCATTATGTCATCCCGTGTACATCCTTCATCAATCCACTTCTTAACATCATCGTAGGTCAACAGCAAATGACCCTCACAGGCTACGGTTACTGTGGTAACCATACTGATGAGATGACAATATATTGTTGCCCTCAAGATACTTGGACAACCGTGAAACAACTATTATATTTCATTAATTCACGCAAACCGATGTTAAGCTTGCAGGTCTGTAATTCAGAGGATCAGAGTTAGAAATCACCCTAAATATCGGAACAACTAGTGATTTGCTCCAGGTAGTTCCTGTTCTCATTCATTTATGAAATGTTGAACAGTGCGCAGTTCCTCCACAGGTGCGGGTGAAGGCCATTCGGACTTGATCTGGGATCAAGAGCTAACTAAATACGCTAGACCCCACTCTAGAAATGTCAAAATCTGGCAAACTTATCGCAAGTGACTGAAAAGGGGTTGGGTGGTCCGGCTCCTCATTTACTCTACTAACTCGTGTAGAGTAGGCAGCAAAACCCTCGCACATTCTGCGGGTCAACATTTTCAGCTCTGACATAAGCATGAAACAGCACTGACATCAATAAGCATGAAACAGCTTACGATCTCTCACGAGGATGAACGGAGGGTGCCCTAGCTCAATTCTTGCCCTCCCTCCTGTCAACCTTAGACAAAGCCTCCGAGATCCTGTCACACCTACTCTCACGTCAAAGACCTCTTTCCCTCTGACCGGTCGTCCCCGTCACACCCCGCACAAAAAGACTCGAGGCAAAAGAAAGACTCCTGCGGCAACAACACAGACACGTTTCTCATTCGATTTGAAAAACCTTTGCACTCTAATCGAATCCTTATTCGATGTCAAAACTAGTTTGAGTACACAATCAGACAGTAAAAAAGTGGGCTTCCTTACCCACGGCTAAGAAATGGGAAGCAGTCAATTTTTTATGTCGTTAGCACGAATGTGTCCATCTATAAGGTCCGAGGACTAGTCAGTTGTTGAATGACCAAACGACGTGGGAAAATATATTCGTGAAATCCATATGTACATTTTGATTATCACACTTGAATGCTATCAATAAATCAATATATATATATTTTTACTGGTAAGAAACTATACTGGCAGAAATGATCGTTCTGCTGTGGCGAACGATGTCGAGTCTTATTTTGTGTCTGCAAGTTTCTTCACGTGTACTGAATGAGTCTCCCTTCTCAGTTGGTGCTGGGGGCCCTCCAGCGGCGCCCGCTGCGGCGCCTGCTGCGGCGCCCGCTGCGGCCCCGGCTGCAGCGGCGGCCGGAGGTGGCAACTGGCTCCAGGTGCAAGTCAACTTGAATAACCGCAACATGGAACATCACAGAGTGAGTTGAACACGTGAGGTTCAATTTTCTTGCCAAGTTTCTGCTAATAAACATGTAATGAGGCTGCGTGATTTGAGGTTGAATAATTCAATGTGAAGGAGATAAAAATGAGACTTATGTTCTCTCCTGCAGTTCGATGACATCATTTCATGGACAAGAGTTCTCACTATTATCAACCAAATCCTTCAGCTGCTATCTCTGAGTGCATTTATTTTTCCTTTCAGGTCGAAGTTCAAGCGGGGGGTGCCGGCAACAACCAGTGGCAGATTCAGTACAATGTGTTGAACCAGCATAGGCCGCAGCAGCCTCCAAACGCACCGCTCAGGGCCGTCCCTGGTATCGTGCAGCCCTTGCACCATTACCAGCCCCCACAGCCCGCCCCGCTCTTGGCGCCACCTCCTCCTGCTCATCGTCACGAGCTACTGCGTCCGGAACTTCGTCCGATGGAGGCACGCATCCCACCTCCGCCCCCGGCACACGGCCATGCCTGGGACGCGTTGCAGTATCGTCCTAATCCTCGCAGGGGTGGCGTTCCGTTCAACTACTGGGATGGTGGCATCGATGGTGAGCGGTGGTTGGGAGAGGTTTTGGCCGAGATTGAGCAGCGGGACAGGCTCGAGGTGTTTGGCGATGCGCTTAGGCCTGTGGACGTCGGCGGTCCCGCAGCTCCAGCAGACGATGCGGTGTTGCCTGGGCAGCGTGATGAGGAGAGGAGACCGGAGGCTGAAGGGAGGGCGAGGCACCGGCCTCGGAGGCACTGAGGACAAGGGAGAAATGTTTCAGCAACACTGAGCGTGGGAAAGGCAAGTTGACTACGGTAGCGACTCGGATGAAGGACAAAATGTTCAGCTCTTACTGATACAATCGCAAGGCCGATTCCCCCAAAAGGAAGGTGGCCGACGGCAAAACGCACCACACACTCCACTCATGCTCACACTTGCCAAACCTTAGTCCTTTAGAGCTAGAGGGTCCGGCGGGACCCCGCAAAACACTTAGAGCTAGGAGTAAAGACTGAGATCATTGTCATCAGCAGGGCCTGATAACGTTCAGTGCTTTACCCCTGCTGTGTTAAAATAGCTGGGCCCTCCCCCAAACACGTCCATTATGTTTCCCAACTAGACGCCAAGTGCGATAATGCACATGAGCGCCGCGTCAAAATGCATCCATTCACGATCGTTTTCAACTCACATCTGCCGATTGCATGCTCTCTCGCTACTACCACGCTGGTGTCTCTTCTCCCTAAGCTTTCTCCACCCCATCCATCCACCAAATCTTCGATTTTCCTCTAGGTCTATGCCTAATCAGTGTTAAAACTAAGATTGAACAGTCACGTTAAGCATCCATGTTTTGGCCTTCCGTTTTGTTGTTTGCCAGATGCTTTATTCTCATCGAATAGCTGCTATACACACTTCATTGAATATTTGTATCTTCCATTGTTATTTCTTATGCAATATCCGTCGATCTTCTGGTATTCAGATGATGTTTATGCATCGAGATAATGTATTAGTGTTCCCTTCAGTCTTGAAATAATAATTGTTGATTTTTTTTGTAATGTGAACAGCTTGTAACATTTCTGGAATACTCAAACGTTTCATCTAATCGTGGCTAAGCTCACACCAGTAGCCGAGTCTAGATACTCTGAAAAATACGGCAAACGAGTAAAACGAATTAGCTGGCGGAGATTGTGGCGCCGTCCAGTGTACTCATCACGATCTTTTCATAAAGAAAGCTGACGTTTGGTCAGAAGAACATCGACTCCACGCGCTCGGTATCTCTGTCACTCTAATCTACTTCAGAGGGTTTGCAATCTTCACTTTATGCAAGGCCGGCTCATCTTCGCTCGCAGGTGCTGCTTTTGACGTTCCATCAGGATTGAGACAGTTGAAACTGATGCATGCGTTAGATTCATAGACGTAGCAAAGTATTTGTTACTCCCCGGATAATTATTTGTGTTATGGTGTTGTCATATTTTATAATCAAATAGCGTTAAGGGCCTTCTAATTTGCATTATTATAGACTTTATCTACAGGGCACTGTCTATAGTTTACTATTTTACTTATTAACCAATCAATTTTGACATCGATACATCGTACCGCTTTTCGGGAGCCAGTTCCAGTTGTTAGCGGTACCTCGGGCAGACCCTGTTTTCGCTCGCTTTAATTGGTTGCATATTTTCATTGCGTCTTAAGAAAACTTCCATCTCCTCTGATTAAATAATCTTGTTTGTGGGAAAGGCTAGTTAGCTTCTTGTTGCTGATGGTCGTGTGGCAACTGCATGTTTAACCCTTGTCGAACGTCACCAACTTCCTAACTCTATAATAATGGCAGAAGAACGTTTACTCCAGCGCAACAGAAAAACCTCATCACCCCAATCTAGTCTACTATAGGATAATTTCGGTTTACACACTCACTGACGTGAGTTTCTTCGCCGTTACAGCTGCTCAGAGCGTAACTGCCACCTGACCCACAGCTGTGGGGACACTCAACTTGTGCGCGGCATCAGTATTTGCATGTTGCAGCCACATTTGCTAGTCGGATCCCGGCTTGGCGACGTGGCTGAACACAGCTGAGGTACATGTTCAATCTGCTTTTGAACCTCTAGATGATTGCAGTGGCTGACAATTGCGGTACCCGTTTGATCTCACGTATTTCCAGTGGCATTCGATTGAATAACAGGTGCTTGGTACGTGAAGTTGTTGCCGCCCGTCGGTTTTGAAACTTTGAATCAAGACGTACCAATCCTTGCTTGGTTTCTCATGGTCACTTAAGTTACATTTTTTCGTTGACATTGACCGTGTAGCCTTCCAGACTTTTCCAATCGTTTATGGCCATTAATCTTGCAGAACGTCTTTTGAGTGTGGCCTCAGGGCATTCAATCTGTTATATAATCCATTTCCTTTACCTCCGTAATTTTGGAATTAGAGCTTCTTTGCACTTCTCTAAGTCTACAAAATCTTTCTGTTTATGTGGGATCCAAAGAGGAGAGCAATAGTCAATAGTTGGTTGGATTAGTTGTTTCCCAAAAGTCAGCGTTGTCCTTTTATCTCTCGACAGAAAGGTTCTCAGGGCCCAGGAATTTCCTCAACCTTTGCAATTTGTTCGTAAAATAAAGCATTGTTTTGAATTTCCATGGATGCCTTATTGCTAAAATGAAATAAGAACTGTTTTAAGGTCAAATTTTTTCCATGTGTTATTAATTCAAATTTAGATTTAATAAATTGCATGTTGCTTTTGCCAGCCCACTTGAAGATTTATTTCAGATCAGTTTGAAATTTTTCTACATCTCTCAAATCCTTAACAATGCCTAGTACTCAGGTATCATCTGCCAATCAGGAGATTGATGTATTTGGACCGTTTTTCACTGCAGTAGTAAAGTAGCTAACACTGATAAGATCTTGTGTCTTCTTTTTGGGTTTATTATATTTTATTCTTGCCCCCTGTTCCGGTCTCAAGGCCAGTTTGTGGGCAGTATGTGTCTGCGTCAATTGCTGAGCTCTGTTATTCGCGTTTATGTACATAACCGTATTTACTATGTGGAGTGACAGCTTTCAATTTCATTTTGATTTTTGACATTTCCAGCTGGGGTTTTAGCGTCTTTGAGAGAATTCATTTTTATTTCTTTTCATGCAGCCCACTGACACGTTGTCTACCGGATGTCCCACGATTGTTCTGTGCGCGGAATCAACCATCTTTGTGACTCATTTCTCTAGTCCGATTAGGTTCATCATGATATGCTATTATCTTCTCCTACCGCAGGACATTCTTTTGTTATATTTTTCAGTTTCAAAAGTGTCTCATAAGTTGTAGCAATATATACCTTGTAGAAGATACTTATTTTCAGTTTGTCTATCTTGAATACGCTTTGATATAGTTGTTTATGTTGCGGTGCGGCGCACTTGAGTCGGGCGGATTCAACGGTCCCACATGAGGTCATCCCTACGCGCGTCTTGATCACACTGCGAGTAACAATTCTCTGGTGTCCACAATAACAATTATACCACACGGGGGGCAATGTATAGACTACCGCCCATCAACAGTATCTCGTCCCTAGACCGGTCACTCCTCCTTCAAAACCTTTCCTCGCTCCGTACATACATGTGTCGGTGAGTATTGTCGGTTCTGGACGCTGCACTGGCTGCGGTTTCCACCGTCACAAAAGGAAACCGAGGTTGAGCAACAAGAACAACAATAAATAATCAACTGCCCGGTAATGTGTGCTTTTTTTTAGTTGCCTGGACCGGTCAGATAAGGCCTAGTAATATTTTTAGTAAGTTAGTGGCTCTGTGACGAAGAGATTTGTGAAGGAATAAAGGGCATTACTGTCAGTAACGTCGCAAAGGCACTTTTAAACGAGAGTTGGAAATTATCTTGAGGGCATTACCGTCACTGATTCCTTTTAATGACTAACTTGCGAGGACTCTAGTTGATGTTAGTGAGAGAGTGAGTCTAGACCCATCAAGAAGCCACAGAAACAATATTGAGAGGGACCAGACCCATCAAGAAATCACACTACTGAAAGTGCTCTACTTAGGGCAAGCAACGATGATTGTCAGGTCGTTCTGTAAGCCTCATTAATGAGGTGAGGCAACAGCTGGTCATCGAGTCATACTGTAAGCCCCCATTAATGAGGTGAGGCAACAGCTGGTCATCGAGTCATACTGTAAGCCCCCATTAATGAGGTGAGGCAACAGCTGGTCATCGAGTCATACTGTAAGCCCCGTTAATGAGGTGAGGCAACAGCTGGTCATCGAGTCATACTGTAAGCCCCCATTAATGAGGTGAGGCAACAGCTGGTCATCGAGTCATACTGTAAGCCCCGTTAATGAGGTGAGGCAACAGCTGGTCATCGAGTCATACTGTAAGCCCCCATTAATGAGGTGAGGCACCGGCTGATTGTCGGGTCGCGCTGTAAGCCTCATTGATGAGGCGAGACGATGGCTGATCGTTGGGTTGTGCTGCGAGCCTCATTGATAAGGTGAGGCAACTGCTGGTCGTCGGGTCACGCTGCAAGTCATTTTGATGAGGTGAGGCAACGGCTGGATGTCGGAGCGCGCTGTAAGGCTTTTTAATGAGGTGAGGCAACGGCTGGTCGTTGGATCGTTTTGTAAGCCACTTCGATAAGGCGAGGCAACGGCTGGTCGTTGGATTGTGTTGTAAGCTACTTTGATAAGGCGAGGCAACGGCTGGTTGTCGGGTCGCGCTGTCAGGCTCATTATTAATGAGACAAGGCAACGGCTGGTCGTTGAATCGCGCTGAAGAGCTCATAATGAGGCGAGGCATAGACTGGTTGTTGGTTCATGCAGCAAGCCTCATTGAAAGGTGAGGCAATGGCAAATCGTCGGGTCGTACTGTAAGCTAATTTGATGAGGCGAGGCAACGGCTGGTGGCCGGGGAGGTGAAGTAACGGCTCGGTGTCTGGTCGCGCTGCAAGACTCATTAATGAGGCGAGGCAACGACTGGTTGTTGGGATGCGCTGTAGGGCTCATTATTGAGGCGAGGCGACGGCTAGTCGTCGATGCGCGCTGCATGGCTCATTAATGAGCTGAGGCAACGGCTGGTTACCGGGTCGCGCTGCAAGACTCGTTAATGAGGCGAGGCAACGACTGGTTGTCGGGTTGCGCTGCATGGCTCATTAATGAGCTGAGGCAACGGCTGGTTACCGGGTCGCGCTGCAAGACTCGTTAATGAGGCGAGGCAACGACTGGTTGTCGGGTTGCGCTGTAAGGCTCATTAATGAGGCGAGGCGACGGCTGGTCGGCGAGTCGCGCTGCATGGCTCATTAATGAGCCGAGGCAACGGCTTATTACCGGGTCGCGCTGCAAAACTCGTTAATTAGGTGAAACAGCGATTGGTTTCTAGCACTGATTCATGCTTAGTACGTGGCTATTACCAATGAATTTATTATTGTAAATAGTAATATTATCTAGTAGCATCATAGCATATGGAAGCAAAGAGAGGACTGTATGAGGGTGTTGTTGTCCCAACTGTACTCTACGGAGCTGAGGCTTGGGGGGTGAGAGCAGAGGAGAGAAGAAGGTTGA
>SDVV010011831.1:0-15701 GCA_016164225.1 Gammarus roeselii | reverse complement strand
ATCTACTCATTTTACGAAGATACGCATTAACTCTATACTCTCTCGTACGCGCTAATACGCGAATATGCCACAATTAAAATATGTACTGACTTCATCTTGACAAAGCTAATATTTTCGCGCACGAGGTTGTGTGGACTTACCTAAACCAACGACGGTCGCGCCCTACGGGGGAGCCTATTATGACACGTTGAGGCTCTGGTGGAAATGAGGCCCAAATCAATCAATCAATCAGTAGCTCCTAAGAAGCTAGAATCAGGTAAGCTAGCCAAGAGAATCGTCCTGCTGGGTTTGACTGCACAGTTCTATCCTCCTTGGTTAATGACTCCCATCACCATTAAGGCTAAATTACTAATAAAGAAAATCTTGCTGTCAAATATGAGTTGGGATAATCATCTTCCTAAAGCAATAGACACAAAAAGGGAGAAGATCAAGAAAGAGTTCATGATGATGGATGATATAACCATCAAACGCACCGCAGAAATGGGTAAGTCAATGACACCACGCACATTTGTAAGCACTTCCACAGTGACATATGGAGCCGTTGAGCATGGGGTCTGCGAAGGTAAAGCCACACTGTTAATGGCAAAACGACAAATTGCATCTGAAAAAATGCTTTCTGTGCCCAGGCATGAATTGAGTCCAACACTACTTGGTGCAAGGCTCACCAGGTATGTATGTGAAGCCTATGAAAATGAAATCAACATTGAGGTCATCCATATGTGGTCAGACAGTCAAGTTGCCTTGGGTTGGATTCATTCTGCAAACCCAATGGAGGCTTACATGCAACACCGGGAGCTAGACATGAAGAACGCTCTCCCTAATGCCAGCTGGCATCATGTTCCCACAAGTCAAAATCCTGCTGACTTGATAACTCGAGGAGTCAGCCCGAGTAAAATCAAGTCAAGCCACCTTTGGTGGCATGAACCTAAAAACGTAGCGAAACTACAGGAGTGGGAAAACTTTCCAACTCAAGTGCACACAGTAACACTAAATAAAGCAGAGATCCCACCTCCGGAGCCTTTCCTCCTTGCAGTTGCTAACAAATGTTGCACCTTCAAGAAGTCAATCAACACTCTGTGGTGGGTGAAGAAGTTCATCGAGTGCCATAAAGGTAAGTTAAAAGGTAAAATGAAAGGCAAATAAACTTGTAAAAAGCATGGTTAGTTGGTACCCTAAGGTAAGAAACAACCAATGAGTCTAACTCTTGCGGAGAAAAAATGGGCTGAGAACTGGGTAATCAAGGCATTTCAACAAGAAGAATTTGCGGATGAGATAAAATTCATTCGCAATCCCAGTTCCAAGGGCTCCACTCCATTGATGGAGCAATTTAACCTAATGCACAGAGGTGACAAATTAGTTGTGGTAAGTAGACTCACAGAAGCTGAGGTGGAGGAGTCGGTAAATAAAATATGCAGTCTTACTACCTGCCGAGCATCGGATCACCAATATGATCATCGAAGAGAGTCCCAAAACAGGACACCACATGGGAGTAATCTACGTTGTGACCACCTACGTCAAGGTGGTGGATACCAAGAGCCAGACAGAGATTCAAGTGCATAATTAGTCAGTGAATGCACTGTAAACAGAACGTGGGACGCATTTCCGTGGTCCACCAACCCTTCAAAGATTTTCCGCTCATCGCTCCTATTTCCAAATGTTGATCACTGATAACGGATCAAACTTTATGTGTTCCGCTAAGATACTACAATCTTGGGTGGAACATCACAGTGTACGGAATGATTTGAATCAAAATAAATGTAAGTGGCATTCCAACCCAAGTCGGGCGCCTTGGTTATTTCTACCAGGTTATAGAGTTAGTCCGTCATGTTCATTTGTGGTCATTGGTGTAGATTATGCCGGTCCCCTTTATGCGAAAGAAGAGACTCAATTGGAGTCTCTTCCTTCGCATACAGAGGACCGGCATAATCTACACCAATGACCTCAAATGAACATGACTGACTAACTCTATAACCTGGTAGAAATAACCAAGGCGCCCCACTTTGGTTGGAATGCCACTTGCCTCGTACACTTTGCCTTGTACACTTGCGTATCCACACGAGCGGTTCACCTGGAAGTTGTCAAGGACCTGTCCGCAGAAGCATTCCTAAGAACCCTTCAAAGCTTCTTCGCTCGCCGCTCCGATTCCCAAATGTTGATCACTGATAACGGATCAAACTTTGTAAGTTCCGCTAAGATTATACAATCTTGAGAGGAACACCACAGTGTACAGAGTGTCCTGAATTAAAATATATGCAAGTGGCATTTCAACCCAAGTTGGGCTCCTTGGTTCGGAGGCTTTTTTGAGAGGATAGTGAATATGGTCAAACTGTGCCTTCAGAAAACGTTACTCAGAGTTATGATGACAGAAGACGAACTTCATACCGCACTTTGTGAGATAGAAGCGGATGACCATCAACCACTGACACCATTCCAGCTGATGCTCGGATATCGTCTGGACAGCATACCTGTGGCAACCAGTTCCGAAGGAAGAACTTGATCCCACGTCCAGAAAATTCTGCACTGATTCCAAACAAGGCTCAAAATGGGGTACTTGACCATTTTTCGGCATAATGCCGTAGATGATAAGGAAATCCTCGCACCCGAAATGGGCGACATAGTTCAGATCCACGACGAAGGTCCCAGGCTGCCATGTGGCCTGGATCGGATCGTCGAGCTTCACATGGGCATAGATGGTATGGTCGCGTGAGAAGCGCTAAACTAAAAAACACGCGGTGGGACAATCAGTCGACTCGTGGTTTTGCTATACCTATCAGAGGTACAAGTCGGTGTGTTTTCGGTGACATCTTCTGAGTTGCTGGATCCATATCAGACACACCCGTTTGTTGAGGAGGTGTCAGGCAGAAGAACGAAGATAGCCGAATCGTCCCTGACGAGGGAGACAGCTCAAATACAACAGCTGCTTGCCAGCCAAAAGCTGCCAGACCCCAAAGAGCAGCAGGATCAGCAGCAAGAAAGCGTTTCGTCACTCAGAACAATAAGTGAAGACACGTTTTTATCTTGGTGTGTAGGGGTAGGAGACAAAACCTACAGGCCTCACAAGGGGAAGGAAACTGTAATTGCGTATATGGTTTCGGGCCAACTAGTCTAGCCTGCGGCGGAAACTTCTGGAGTTTTAGAATGATGGTGAGAGATTCGGTCTGGTGACCTTCCCACTTCCCTCCTCTGTTTCTCTGCATGAGTGTTCCCGCCGCTTTTCTTGCCGGGTTGTTTCCCTCTGTCGTAGAGAATATAGGCAAAGATTATTTCCTCTACTTGGGAGAAAATCATCTGAAGTTTATTATAGCGTTGAAATAAGTATAATGGTATGGTAATGTTCTAAATTGAGATAAGCAGGCCTACATTGACATTTTGTTAAGTTGAAGTAAACCGTTTTTCCTGCTTCTATTGTACTGGGTATTCGAAGTGCATATTCTCGACGCTAGAGGCGCGAGGCTTGGGAGGGTAGTCAACCGCTAGTTTCTAGCCTCGCGTCCAGTTCACTGTACATCGATACAGCGTTGGGATGGGTTGTACGTGTTTCAGTGCCAAATGGACGCTCTGCCGAATTGAGGATACCATCACTAAATTACCTACAAGTCTTCAAACGAATATGGTTTGACTAGATAAACATTGATTAGAGTTTACATTATCGTTAGAAATTTATTGGCCCCATAACTGTAGAAAATTAGGACATTTTAGTAGGTAGAAAATTGTCTAGTATTCGTAGTACATAATGACCTTGTATCGTCCAAAAAACTCTTCCGGTATAATTCATATAACTGACAGTATGTCACATAACTGACAGTCGTCATATGGCCGGCGGTTCAATCGGAAGCTTCAAAGGCTTCTATTTGCTTCATTCTCTGAGACAGCATTTGATCTGTATGGTGAACCGGCCTTATCTGAACGACGCAACCTTCCAAATTCTAAATTCAATATAAATATCACAAGCGTAGCAGACAATAAATAAGATAGTAATTTTGTCCATATAAGAGATAACACAGCAATCATAGAACACTAGAATAATTTTTATCTGATCCATCCCTTTCCAGTAATTACCCTGCCTGTTTCTTTATCCTCGTAGGAAAGACTTGTCAATAACAGTTGACCACTCAGAATACTGAGAAATATCACTGCTACGAGCCACTTCCTACATCGTATACTAGGAAAGGGATATGGCAGGGGCGTACTCACTGGGCGGCCTTCCCTTGTGATCGCAACTGAGTGTTATCAGCACTAGCGCTTGACGATGTCGCCTGGCCTTGCTGACAGATTCTTCTTCTTTCATTATTATTATAGTCACGAATGACTCAGAACAGCATGGTTGCACTGTGACTGCAAGTCCGTGCATGCTTGACCGACCCTGTCCAAAGTTCTTTACCAGACAGCTAACTTGCCCAAATCCTGAATATCTTTTTTTTAATTACTTCGTCCAAATTCATAACACGAAAAACGTACAGAGTACTTGAAAAATGCATCTAAATACAGCATCGTGCCCAGCCCTGAGTGAGCTAACAAATGACGCGTAGACGCGTTAATGCTTCGACCGTAGAATCCACCAAGCCATCCCGTCACTTTCCAAGAGGACGAGAAACATTCCCACCACGGACTGCGCCCAACCTCAAGTAAAATGGAGTGACTCTACTCCATCACTACTTCAGCACCGCCCACATTGATGACATCGATGACGTAGGCATGGATCCAGGCGTCGTAAGTTAGCTCCACCAACATTGATGACATCGATGACGTAGGCATGGATCCAGGCGTCGTAAGTTAGCTCCACCAACATTGATGACATCGATGACGTAAGCAAGGATCCAGGCGAGATCAAACAGGGCTAATTTATTAAGGAATTTCAGGATGACATCATATTTTATGATAAATTCACATCTTAAAAGCCTAAATTAGCATTTAGGGTCCATGGTGGCTGCATGAATTGAGTGCGTCCTGAAAAAACAAATGCTCAGTGATCTATCCTTAGTTTTAATGCAAAACAAATGCTCAGTGATCTATCCTTAGTTTTAATGCAAAACAAATGCTCAGTGATCTATCCTTAGTTTTAATGCAAAACAAATGCTCAGTGATCTATCCTTGGTTCTATAGCAAAACAAATGCTCAGTGATTTATCATTAGTTCTAATGCAAAACAAATGCTCGGTGATCTATCATTATTTCTAATGCAGAACAAATGCTCAGTGATCTATCCTTAGTTCTAATGCAAAACAAATGCTCAGTGATCTATTCTTAGTTCTAATGCAAAACAAATGCTCAGTGATCTATCCTTAGTTCTAATGCAAAACAAATGCTCAGTGATCTATCCTTGGTTCTAATGTAAAACAAATGATCAGTGATCTATCCTTAGTTCTAATGCAAAACAAATGCTCAGTGATCTATCCTTAGTTCTAATGAAGAACAAATGCTCAGTGGACTGTCTTTAACTGTCTATTATCCTCGCTTCAAGCTCCCACCTCGCAGTCCTCCCCTCACACTCACCTTCGTATGCGTCATCATTGTCCGTGTAGTCCTCCATCCTATCCGGGCTGGTGGCCTGGATACGGAGCACAGATACAAAACACCAACCTAACCGAACATAACCATCACCGCGTCACTGCTGCTCCCATCCTGCACTCAACACTTCTAAACTGGCCCTGTGGGTGTACCACAGCTACCATGCGGAAAAGAAACTCGGATGATTTTTACCTTATGCCGTATTTGCTCTATTCATGATGAACACTTCATGTTTACTTGGAGAAACACATCCGTTGCATCGATCACAGCCTACTTTTAATTTGCATATTGATAATTCGAAAGATGCCAAATTTAATTATCCCGTGTACACATATCCTAATCGATGAAACCATTCTATAAAATTTATCACGACTAATTTAGAAAAAGATAGATTTCAAAAACTTATCTACACCGCGAGATGCTGCTCTTAACTGTTAGTGTCCGTCAACTAAAGTGATCATTTAAAGTTGATGTTGAGCAGCATCTTCACATTTCCAGATGATTACTAATCCTGCAAGATTTAACTTTTTTTTCTGGTAAATCAAAACTCGAACAATGCTGGTATCTGCTACGGTGGACATTAAAATGTTGTTTGCAAAGAACCATCTGAACAGAGCACACTCAGGTGATCACTAGGAACCCTTTGAACAGAGTACACACAGCTGATCACTAGGAACCCTCTAAACAGAGCACGCTCAGATGATCATTAGGAACCCACTCAACAGAGCACACACAGCTGATCACTAGGAACCCTTTGAAATGAGCACACACAGCTGATCACTAGGAACCCTTTGAAATGAGCACACACAGCTGATCACTAGGAACCCTTTGAAATGAGCAGACACGGCTGATCACTAGGAACCTTTTGAAATGAGCACAAACAGCTGATCACTAGGAGCCCTTTGAACAGAGCACCCACAGCTGATCACTAGGAACTCTTTGAACAGAGCACACACAGCTGATCACTAGGAACCCTTTAAATAGAGCAAGCACGGCTGATCACTAGGAACCCTTTGAACAGAGCAAACACGGCTGATCACTAGGGACCCCTTGAACAGAGCAAACACGGCTGATCCCTAGGAACCATTTGAACAGAGCAAACAAGCTGATTACTAGGAACCCTTTGATCAAAGCACACACAGCTGATCACTTTGAACCCTTTAAATAGAGCAAGCACGGCTGATCACTAGGAACCCTTTGAACAGAGCAAACACGGCTGATCACTAGGGACCCCTTGAACAGAGCAAACACGGCTGATCCCTAGGAACCATTTGAACAGAGCAAACAAGCTGATTACTAGGAACCCTTTGATCAAAGCACACACAGCTGATCACTAGGAACCCTTTGAACAAAGCACACTCAGCTGATCACTAGGAACCCTTTGAACAGAGCAAACACGGCTAACCACTAGGAACCCTTTGAAATGAGCACACACAGCTGATCACTAGGAGCCCTTTGAAATGAGCACACACAGCTGACCACTGGGAATCCTTGGAACAGAGCACTCACAGCTGATCACTAGGAACCCTTTGAACAGAGCACACACAGCTGATCACTAGGAACCCGTTGAACAGAGCACACTCAGGTGATCACTAGGAACCCTCTGAACAGAGCACACACAGCTGATCACTAGGAACCCTTTGAAATGAGCACACACAGCTGATCACTAGGAACCCTTTGAACAGAGCACACTCAGATGATCACTAGGAACCCTTTGAACAGAGTACACACAGCTGATCACTAGGAGCCCTTTGAACAGAGCACACTCAGGTGATCACTAGGAACCCTTTGAACAGAACACACGAGCTGATCACTAGGAACCCTTTGAACAGAACACACTTAAGTGATCACTAGGAACCTTTTGAACAGAGCACACACAGCTGATCACTAGGAACCCTAGTGATCAGGTATGGGCGTAAAGTTACTAGATAAGCTCCTCCTGTAGGAGTCAGACACGAATCGCGCTGTCTTCTTCAACAGGTCTTATCCAGAAACACATAAGACGGTATATCCTGCTGGAAAGTGTTGTTGGTGATAAACTGTTCCCTACCGTTAGTGAGTAGAACAGTATATCGGGAGATTATAACTCAATTAATATCCCTGATACCAGATTATCTGATAAACTGACAGCAACCGAAAACTAATCATGATATTCACACTAAGTCGGTGAGACTTAAAAACCAGAGAAAAGATGAAGTGATAAGCAAAATGATGCTGTGACGAGGAAACTGTAAGTCGATTTCACTGTAGAATATTAACACAAACACCAGGTGCAGGGAAAAATATTCAATATTCGATTTTTCAACACGCAACTGATAAATGTTCAATCAATTATACAACAAATTTTTCCTAGTTTTCAAAGAATATCATCACAGCAGCTGATGGCTGACCTAAACACACCTGAAAGCTGTTCACTCGGGCCTAAGACTAGGAACGCGGCATTAGAGATGAACGGCACATCTTAAGGCTATGACTACACTTCTTTTATTGGCCATCGTGGCACTGCCTAGACTCCCTCACGAACGACTCTATCATGAGCAAAACAGGGCGCGTTAAACTGGGAACTTTTAACAAAGATGGTGAGGGCGAAGATACAGTTGGCACTTAAGCTGGCACAGAGCACTACCCGCACAGCTAGCATTGGGTACCTACCCTAGACTGACGGCGGCGAGAGTGGGGCACTCGCGGAACACGGTTGGGAGAGTGCCATATGGGAGGCTGGGAGAGGTGGTGGGAGAATGCTAGATGGCAGGCGGAGAGAGGTGATGGGAGAGTGTTGTATGGGAGGCGGGAAGAGGTGGTGGAAGAGTGCCGTATGGGAGACAGGGAGAGGTGACGGGAGAGTGCTGTATGGGAGGCGGAGAGAGGTGATGGGAGAGTGTTGTATGCGAGGCGGGGAGATGTGGTGGAAGAGTGCCATACAAAATAAAAATAATAATATAGACAAAAAAGTATATTCATACACAGATGGTATGTTATTCTTTTTTAAAAATCAATTTATGTATAATAAATCTAAGATCGGTGAAATGAACAAGAAGAGAATCTAAAACTAAGTAATTGGAGCTGTGTGTTCGAGCGGGGGGAGGCATTTTACTTTCCTAGCTGAGCATACGAACAAGACTCTTACCGAAACATGTCACGACGAGAAAACTGTCAGGGTTAAGTTTTAATGTACACTATAAATATGCACTGTATTCTGTTGACATAAGGTGTTGCGATCTGACATTCGGATCTTCTATATAACAGTTAATTAGAGTGGGAATTGCTAATTCAGCTATACTCCTAATTCATTGGGTAGCAAAGGATGCGACGGTATGAGTGGGTCTATGTGAGACAGAGAGTCACTGACAAAACAAAACATTAAACAGATAAAATATCATCATTATAATATTCGAAACAAAAAAGTTTCCTCGTGCACGCGCGGTGTGTTATTCTCGTGGAACAATAAGCTCTCTTTCGTGGTAGGTTTGAGGGCCACAACAAGTGTGCGTTATATCCTGATGAAATAAGATGTTTCGATTTGACATTGGTATCTTTTGCATAGTAATAAGTATGAATTCTTTATTCAGACCCACAGCCTAATCAATTGAATTACAAAGAATGCGACGGTATGGGTGGATCTATGTGAGTTAGAGAACATCTGGCATAGAAAACAAATAAGAAAAAAATGCATTCATTCACCAAGCAGTGTGGTATTTTTGTAGCACGGTAACAGAGTAGACGCCTTATGCGCGAAGAAACATATATATCTACATCGTGTATAAAACAATTGTCCTCAAAGGGACAAGGCACTCTGAGGTGAAATTGCAAGTTTCTGCAACAATGCAGCCGTGTTTGAATTGGCAGCTACTATTTGTACTAAGACAAATAGCCAGAGAGATCAGCGAAACATAGTATGTGAGGTGATGTTAGTGTTTTGTTGACAAGGTGGTAGTGTTGATGCTCTGATCGAGCTGGGAAATATAGTTTTACGCTACCAGTTTTGCGTAAATCGTCATCGATTGTTTAACTCTGCCTGCCCCTGTCTGCGGGCAAGCAATAGAGTGGTACATTTCTGCGTGAAAGAAGATACGGTTGCGCAATTCTGAATGCCACTTGTTAGCTTGATGAAGCTCTTTGGACCTGAAATAGTGAATGCTTTGGCCCCAATCTCTGTTCTTCTGAACTCTGTGTCAATGTTATTTACATTCCGTGTTGATCGTTGATGGGCCGCTTTTCGAGTTGTCAACACAACACCGTTGGAACAGGAGAGCTTGTTCTGAATTCTATAAACTTGTACTGCTTCGCTCAGTTCTATTCGTTCCTGGATGTTCAGCCACCCAACTTTCTTCAGAATTGGTGTCACGTGATTGTTCTTTCTAAAGTTCCCATCGTGAGCTACTTTTGCGGAGAAGTTTATGCTGCGTTGAATATCTGAGAGTAATGTTTTGGTGCACTTACCCCAAATGGTGGGGCAGTATTTTAAATGGGAAAAAATCAGAGCATTGATTACGAGAAGTCTGGACATGAAGTCAAATTGTTTCTTCGTTTGAATGAGAAACATGAGTGTATCATTCAGTTTGGAGCAGAGCTTATCAACATTATGTCCACAATTCATATTGGGATCAAGCCACACTCCCAGACTTTTGACTTTGTTGTCAGGAGGGATTTTTGCGCCCATACAGTCAACAGCAAAATTTTCGGGAACTCTCCGTGTGTTTGCTTTGGATCCAGGATAATGCACTTTGTTTTACTTATATTAACTTTAGGCCCATTTGAAGATTACCAATTATTTTTGTGGGTCAGCGCTGTTTTTGCATCCTTCTTCAGCTTTTCTAATTCGTTTGTTGGTCTAACGAACAGCAATTGAACATCGTCCGCGTATAATGTCATTCTGGTATTGTCCAGAGGGTTTCCAGAGTTTGTCATTGATAAACAGAAGGAAAAGAACCGGTCTGAGAATCGATCCTTGAGGAACCCTGAAATTTACCAATCTTGGAGAAGAGGTGATCTTTCCATCTAACACGACATACTGGGACTGCTGCCTGAGATAGCTTTCAAACCAGGATGTTTGGATGTTCAGTTGTAGCAGTTTTTGCAGCAAAATATTGTGATTGACACTGTCAAATGCTTTAGAGAGGTCCAGCAGCACGAGTTATGATAAACTATTTTCGTTTATAGCTTTTTATACGAATTCGGAGATTTTCAGTAGCGGATCTTCAGTAGAAGTCTTCCGTCTGTGTGCATACTGACTTTCATTAATCAGGTTCGCCTCTTCTAGGCAGTCAAGGAGTTGACGTGCAATAATCTTTTACAGGATTTTTGAAGTTACTGAATCTTATGGATCTGTGATTTGAAGGGTCGTTTATTTATGGATAGCTTTGATTATTCCGTGTTTCCAATTTTGAGGGAAGGTATTTGTTACAATGGATGTGTTGATGAGCAGCTGGAGATATAGGCAAAATAATTTGTAACCCGTCTTTGAGGTACTGTAGTGCTACTCTATCGTTCCCACAAGAATTGGTATTTTCAAGTGCGAAAATAGCCGAAGCAATTTCCAGTCTGCTTACCGGGCTCGGTGTCCACATTTGGTCATTCGTGGTGGATGAGTCGTTATGAGATGGAACTGTGAACTGAGTTAGCTTATGCATTACCGGGGTTTCGTGAGCCACAGAGAAAGTTTTGTTGTGTTCGTTCATTACCTCTTTGGATGTGCACTTTCAAACGTTAGTGAAAAACTCATTGAATGATTGTACTTATATGGGAAACGGGGTGAGGTGGTAGGAGAGTTTTGTATGGAAAACAGAAGAGGTACTACTAGAGTGTTGTATTTGAGGCGAGAAGGGGGGGGTCGCTTGGCCAAAACTTGGTTGATTTTCAACAGTCGTGAGATTGGTGCTCTTGTGAAACATCAAAAGGAGCATCATGTATCTGTGCAGTAACTGTAGTAAAGAATCGATAAAAATGAAACAGTGTAGTGGGGAATATAATTTGCCAATTACACAAACCATCTTAATTCATCCCCTGAAGATAAAGCCACCTACCGCCCAAGTTGATTTAGGATCGTCTGTTTTGGTGACCGGTATCACTACTCGAGATGTTGTCAAAACGAATGCATTGTACAACTTATGAATACTGTGTTTGCTCATGCCCGAGATAGTAAGGGATATAAAACCGATAATTTTTTAGGATCATCGTTGCGTAGCATGATACTTTTAAATTCGTTATCAATGATGACACCCCGATATCTCACTAATGTGACGGGAGTCAGTTTCTTTCCAACCATGAAATATTCGTGTCTGTTGTTGTTCTGACATATGTGCATAACTTTACATTTGTCGACATTTAATTACTGACCAAGCAACCAATCAGCAATCAACAAATGTTCTAGTCTTGTTCCATTGGCCAACACTCAAGTTCTGTTTGTATTTTTTTCCTAGCTTTGAATTGTCCGCAAACATGCTAACGTTCGAATGCACTTTTTTATCAAGATCGCTTATAAATATTATGAAATGAACTGGACCTCAAATAGATCCTTGAAGAACGTCAGTTGTTAATTATCCTCTGTCCATGAACCAACTTTTTATCCAGTTATTTATCTTACTTCGAATACTGAGGCGGTGAAATTTACCGACTGGGCGTCTGTAAAGGACATAATCAGCCGCTTTTTGGAGATCTTGGTATATGACACTGATTGAAGATTTCGCGGCAAAGATTTGAATAATAGTTTCGAAAATAGTAGCTGGTTCGTCAGACAAGAACGATTGTGTCTAATACCGTGCTGAGAGTCTTCTATCAATATATTTTTTTTCATTCTAGGTTTTTATCCATAAGCACACTTCCTATCAATTTGCCAATGACTAATTGGTTGGCAATTGTTGAAATTTCCGACCAATTTCTTTGACCCATGAAAGAGACAATTGTAATTTGTAAGATATTTATATTTTTCAGAGAGGAGTTCGGCGAACTTGTGCCAAGTCTTCTTCTTAGTTTTGAGTTGAACACAGACAGGCCTGGAGATTCTATGACTTCCAATTTATCAACATATTAAATTATTTTCCAATGAAAACAATTTTCGGTGCTGAGGCATCGATCCGCCTTTCTGCTATGATCTCTCAATTTTTCTTCTAAACTTGCCTCTGTTATCATTGCCGACAATACGGCACTCTCAGCCTAGCAGAGTAACTGCGGAACTCTGATTACCAAACTTGAGATTGAACTCAATAAAAATAAACACTGCACTCGCGTCTATTTGAAAATGACTAATGTTGACACGAATTGTTTAATCTCTTTAACCCGCAGGCAAGGTGAGAATCGCGACTTGAGGAGGTAATTTGAAAATAAAGAGGCAAATTTTCAGGTTTCGTGAAAGTTTCTGGCCTTACATGTGGACAGGTGATGTGCAATTGCGCAGATTTTGAGGTCTGCTCGCTGCAGTGTCGTCTGCTTCTAGCTCTCCTCGGTCGTTCTCGGAAGAACTTATTACAGATCTAGTTATTTTTGCTCGAAATATGGTTTACAAATTATTTCGGATTAATTCTGACGTTTTCAGCAATTTCCTTTTCATATATTTTTACGTTGTTGGACCTACTTTAGAACTCTTCTTTTGACTCTAAATTCGTATTTTGGCAGCTTCATCGTGTGAGTGTTTCTTGACATGATGAGTGCTTTGATTTCTAAATAGCTCTTGGAGATATCACAGTTTGCATTTCCAGTACTTAGGCTGATTGACTACCGGTAGTCAGTTTATAAGCGGTTGATGATCCAGTTAAAAAGTTGTTCAAAGATTAACCGACGTCACATCTGTCGAGGATTATAACCACTGATGCAATTGACTCTCATAAGCCATTAAATTACGCAAACCTAAAATTAGCCACTCTATCATAATTTATTGCCGTTTTCAACTCGAGCACAATCGTATAACGGATACAGTTATAACAGCTTGTTCAGAATGGTTCACCCACTTCAACGTTCGTGACATGAGAGTCGCATGCACGGTGGTGAGACGAGGCTGTAGGGGAGAAGGTGGGGGGTGGTGGAAAAGTGTTGTTTTTGAAGGGGGTATTGATGGTAGGAGAGTACTGTAGAAGAGTCGTGACGAGGCGGTGTGAGAGTACTTCATGAGAGGCGGGAGGGGTATTGGTCGAGTGCTGTATGGGAAGCGCGGAGAGATGGTCGGGAAGAGCTGTATGGGAAGCGGGAGAGCTGGTTGGGTAGAGCTGTATGAGAAGCGGGGAGAGCTGGTCGGGGAGAGCTGTATGGGAAGCGCGGAGAACTGGTCGGGGAGAGCTGTATGGGAAGCGTGGAGAGCTGGTCGGGAAGAGCTGTATGGGAAGTGCGGAGAGATGGTCGGGAAGAGCTGTATGGTAAGCGCGGAGAGCTGGTCGGGAAGAGCTGTATGGGAAGTGCAGAGAGCTGGTCGGGGAGAGCTGAATGAAAAGCAGGGAGAGCTGGTTGGGTAGAGCTGTATGGGAAGCGCGGAAAGCTGGTCGGGGAGAGCTGTATGAGAAACGCGGAGAGCTGGTCAGGGAGAGCTAGTCGGGGAGAGCTGGTCGGTGAGTGCTGTACGGTAAGCGAGGAGAGCTGGTCGGGGAGAGCTGTATGAGAAGCGCGGAGAGCTGGTCGGGGAGAGCTGTATGGGAAGCGCGGAGAGCTGGTCGGGGAGTGCTGTATGAGAGACGCAGAGAGCTGGTCGGGGAGAGCTGTATGGGAAACGCAGAGAGCTGGTCGGGGAGAGCTGTATGGGTAGCGCGTGAGAGCTGGTGGGGGACAGCTGTATGGGAAACGCGGAGAGCTGGTCGGGGAGAGCTGAACGGGAAACGCGGAGAGCTGGTCGGGGAGAGCTGTATGGGAAGTAGGGAGAGCTGGTGGGGGAGAGCTGGATGAGAAGCGGTGAGAGCTGGTCGGGGAGAGTTGTATGAGAAGCAGGGAGAGCTGGTGGGGGAGAGCTGTATGGTAAGCGAGTAAAGCTGGTGGGGGAGAGCTGTATGAGGAGCGTGGAGAGCTGGTTGGGGAGAGCTGTGTGAGAAGCGGGGAAAGCCGGTGGTGTATAGCTGTCTGGGATGCGGGGAGAGCTATTGGGGAAGAGCTGTATGGGAAGTGGGGAGAGCTGATCGGGGAGAGCTGTAAGGGAAGCGGTGAAAGGTGGTGGGAGAGTGTTTTACGGGTGGTAGTGCTGTACGGAATGCGGGATGAGTTGTTGGAAGAGTGCTGTACGGGAGGCACGAAGAATTGGTGGAAGAGTGCTGTACGTTAGGCGGGAAGAATTGTTGGTAGAGGGCTATACGGGAGGCAGAAGAATTGGTGGAAGAGTGCTGTACGTTAAGCGGTAAGAGTTGTTGGGAGAGGGCTATACGGGAGGCGGGAAGAATTGGTGGAAGAGTGCTGTACGTTAAGCGGTAAGAGTTGTTGGGAGAGGGCTATACGGGAGGCGGGAAGAATTGGTGGAAGAGTGCTGTATGTTAGGCGGGAAGAGTTGTTGGGAGAGGGCTATACGGGAGTCGGGAAGAATTGGTGGAAGAGTGCTGTATGTTAGGCGGGAAGAGTTGTTGGGAGAGGGCTGTACGGGAGGCGGGAAGAATTGGTGGTGGAGGGCTGTACGAGAGGCAGGAAAAATTGGTGGTAGAGTGCTGTACGGGAGGCGGAAAGAATTAGTGGCAGATTGCTGTACGGGAGGCGGAAAGAATTGGTTTTAGAGTGTTGTACGGGAGGCGGGAAGAATTGGTGGAAGAGTGTATGGCAAGAGTGGAACAGTGCTGTACGGGAGGCGAGGAGAGTGCTGCACGGGAGGCGAGGAGAGGGTTTTAAGGGGAGCGAGAAGAGTGCTGTAAGGGAGGCGAGGAGAGTGCTGTACGGGAGGCGGGAGGAATTGGTGTTAGAGTGTTGCACGGGAGACGGGAAGAATTGGTGGAAGAGTGCTGTACGGGAGGCGAGGAGAGTGCTGTACGGGAGGCGGGAGAGTACTGTACGGGAGGCGGGAAGAATTGGTGGAAGAGTGTATGGGAAGAGTGGAAGAGTGCTATAAGGGAGGCGAGAAAAGTGCTCTACGGGAGGCGAGGAGAGTGCTGTACGGGAGGCGAGGAGAGTGCTGTACGGGAGGCGGGAAGAATTGGTGGAAGAGTGTATGGGAAGAGTGGAAGAGTGCTGTAAGGGAGGCGAGGAAACTGCTTTACGGGAGGCGAGGAGAGTGCTTTACGGGAGGCGAGGAGAGTGCTG
>SDVV010011830.1:0-15701 GCA_016164225.1 Gammarus roeselii | reverse complement strand
GGAGAGTTACTACTGTTGGACAATGGCAAGGGAAGGTGGAGAGTTACTACTGTTGGACAATGGCAAGGGAAGGTGGAGAGTTACTACTGTTGGACAATGGCAAGGGAAGGCGGAGAGTTACTACTGTTGGACAATGGCAAGGGAAGGCGGAGAGTTACTACTGTTGGACAAAAGGCAAGGGAAGGTGGAGAGCTACTACTGTTGAATAATGGCAAGGGAAGGCGGAGAGTTACTACTGTTGGACAATGGCAAGGGAAGGTGGAGAGTTACTACTGCTGGACAATGACAAGGGAAGGTGGAGAGTTACTACTGTTGGACAAAAGGCAAGGGAAGGTGGAGAGTCTACTACTGATGTACAGCGGCAAGGGAAGGTGGAGAGTTCCTACGTTGGAAGTCGTAACTGCGGAACATGATAACCTAGATTGATTTAAAAAAATACTTATTGGGGATGGAAAAAGGATTCAATAATGATCTGTTACCTCTTCGTTTACATCAGACGAATCTAAGATCGTAAACCATATCATGTGATTGGCCAATTGTTAAATCATAGATTATCAACACGAAATTATGAAATGCTTGCTGCAAACTGTAACTGTCTTCTAGTCCCTATCTAAAGGGATAACAAACAAAAAATTGTATTGATGTAATGTGTATGACAGTTATTAGGTTTAGATACAATTTTTTTATTTTCATTAAGCTCTCAGTCGCCCAGCATATGATTAAAAAGCTTTGCTCTACGAACGGCCATCGCAAGCCGTATTGTTGTGTTTCGATAGTAAAAGGGAGGGAAAAATTTGCCGTACTTCTAAGAACTATTGTATAATATCCACATCACATTCTACCAAACGTATTGAGACCGAGGATGATACATCAATTAAATAATGGTGTTGAAGTACGTAGAGGGAAACATAAACAACTGTATAATCCGCTTTCAACGAGCTTTGCATCGCTTCCCTAAAGTGAAGAAACTGCATAAATGAATATTGTCCATAAAGTAATATTTGTGATTGATGTTTTTTCTGATTAGCTTGGAACTTAATATATATTCCGATATTAACTCGTAGTTTGCACGCACATCTGCTCGTGACGTTCATGAGTGTCCCCGCAACTGATTTCATGCACGTACTCGCACACAACCTCAGCAGAGCCGTGTTCCGTTCTGGCGTCAATACCCAAAATATCTGCATTGAAAGAAGGCAGGTGTTTTTTAGGGACGCATGACACTAATGGATATAAAAGTTTAAACACTAGAATGCTGTTTTTTTTTTACTAAAACTGACCACAGCAGCAAGTCTTGAACAGACAAACTCTGCACTGAAGACTTTTGCATCGTCTACAACCTATTGAGTTACGTATAAATATTTACGCATACGGACTTCCAGTACAGTTTGTAAAAAGCTGTGACTAATTAGTTTTATTTGTTTCTTTATTGTTTGATAATGTTTTGGGAGTATTCGATGAACTGTATTCAAAAGAGGATTTATTTTTAATGACCGGTATCCCACAGATTACGTTTGTTGTTGATGAACTTTGATAAGATTATTACCCATAGGAAGACGTGATAAATAGCCGCACTCCTCTGATGCCCACAACCAGTCCGTAAAATGTAAGGATATACGCCTTATTTTTTTATAATTTCTATATTACTTCTGACCTAAGAAGATTATTACGAACTATTAGAACATAAGCTATAGTATTCAGGTTATTTTACATAAAATGCGTTATTTTAGAATCTAGGAAGACTAAAATATTTGCTCATGCAAGTGGTTTATGCACAAGTGCAAAACCACGTGGTTGCCATTTTTTGTGCGCCATTTTTCCCACATTCATTACTGATTAAATGATCCAAAGAGTATGAATGACGAGTGATAGGTCAATATGACTCATGAGACTGGGATATTGTTGAGACAAAGTCTGGCGCACTGCCTTACTGACCTATACGTTATTACATTGTTGCTTGCGCGTAATCAGAAAGGTGAACAAATAAACAAAGATTGCAAACGTCAAATAAACACAACCCTATCGTATTCGATATGTGACTTTTTTCTCTTTAGTCAATTCATACATACGCTAGGGTGAGAAATTTAGCAACACTAAAATGCGTGCATATTTACGGATCAATGATGCAGCTGAAGACACTCAACTCAACTGTCTCAGACTATTCGTGTTCCAGGAAGTTCGTCGCTGGCACTAGAACACTCAGCGTGATCAGCTGCAGCCAAGCTGGTCGTAAGTGCTGAAAATAGAACACTCATCGTCAGCGGCTGCTGCCGGATTAGACGTGGGAGCTGACGATAGAACACTCATCGTCAGCAGCTGCTGCTAAGTTCATCGTAAGTTCATGAGACTAGTGAGATAATATCGACCCTTTGTACTACGGTACAATCATTCCACTGATACTTAAAGGCAAGCTTCCATGGCCTCCATTTTGTCAAGTTTTTCTCTTCATATATTGGTGTGACCAAAATTGTTTTTTTTTTGCGTTTACCGCACTTGTTTTTTAATTTATTTTTTCCCATAACATATGTATGACGCAAGCATGTTCATGTCATGGATTTAGTCCTACAATATTAGGACTGCGCAAATTTCTCTATTTGGCCACTGATGGGACTTTGGTGTAGAATGTCACAATAGAGATTACGTAGTTTCGTGTGACAAGGCAAACTGCTTGCCAAACAACCGACCCATTGATAATTAAAGATTTTTTTATATATAAACCGCGGTTCCGAGCACTTTGGTCCGTGAGTTTCTTTGTGCTGTTGTCCACTGCTGAGTCTCGGGTGATAGGACGTAGGTCGTTCAAAAAAAATGTTCGTATCTAAAGGAGTTGATTGCGTTCAATCGATGTCAGATGCCGCAACGCCGTTAACTATTTAATATTTTCAAATTATTATCAATAAATAGGAAACTAACGAAAATTAAAATCTGTCATTTAGCCATGTAACTGACAATGATTGAACAAATGTATCAACGTGATGAAAGAAGACACGGCTTATCATCCTACCACAAAATTGATTCAAAATAGACTTGCTTTAGTGTTTTGTTCTTTTATTTTTCCATTTAAAGATCTATTCGTATTCCACAGCGAAACTACGGAGTCTCTTGAAAAATTTGCTTAGTGCCAGTGGCGTCAGTTGGCCAGACTTTGGCGCTGAGGCCGGGAATGTTCTTTGTTTGGAGTGAATTATAGTGGGGAGCGCCAACCCGAGCGCCATCGAAAGGGTTTCAAAGCAATAACGAAGGAGCAGCGAAACTGACCAAGTAAGATTGCATAAGTTCAATAATGTGGCCTTTGCTTTGAGCAGTATTTATTTGTACACCCCTAAATCTCCCTTTTGTAATGCCTCTCTATCCAAGTTGCTGGCCCTGGTGTTTGCATCGTTGATATCCGACCATACGTGGAATAGTAGACGTAGTCCAAACTGTTATGAACGATGTTCATGATAAACGTCGAAGCAACAAACGTCAAAGCAAAATAATATCAGTGCAGTAGCACTTAGTAAACATTCGTTGTATGTGATGTAATACTTCATTTCATTGCCCGGAAACCCGAACACATTAGGAACTTCGAGGGTAAAGGGTTTGTTATACACTGAAATAGACTGCAACTTTATATTGGGTACCGAATATAAAGTTAACAGTGTAACCTGGCATTAGTGCAAAATTGGCCAACACGAGACCAATCCCTAATAGTCTTCTGGAAAACCACTTGGACATGTTTTTGCACCAACAAATAATTATTAACTGGATAGATTCGATGATTAAAAACATGAAATGACCATGCCTCTCCATTATATGAAGGCATGTATTTATGTTTACAATTTAAAATGGAGGTAAGGATAAGCCCGTCAATATTGTATTGTGGATAAGGTAACTGTTCGTTTTCCTATGCAAAGCAGAAAATGGCACGATCCAACAGACCCCTATCAAGTTATTTACTGTAATAGATAGCAACGATTCAAAGACCGTGTGATTAAACTCATCTAAAAAACGACTACCAAACAACTTCCAATTGCATTACCTAAACATTTATGCAAGATGAAAAAGACTCAATCCCACACCTCCTCCTTCCTAGCCAGAGGTCAAAAACAAAAATATGTTTCCTTTGAAATAAAATTGGTGCAACGCCATCTTCATTTAGATTGTTAAGTCACATGAGACTTGAAAACAACAGGCTTACTTGAATTATCTTTAACTAGATTGTGAGTATCATATCTGTAATTAACCTCCGAGTCACTCGTGGCATCGCCATTGTCACTGTCTTTATACCGGTATTGATTCACAATAGTTTTCCGTTGCATTATTCGTAATGTCACATAAATTTTTAATAGAACAATGAGGCCTTTTTTATTCATGGGGGAGGTTTTAGTCGTTACATAAGGCCTAAAACGGATACAAGTATTCCCATTACAGAGATGCAAGTGTTCACGGTAAAGGGATACGAGTGATCACATTAAGGGGATACACGTGCACATTATGCGAATGCACGTGCTCACAATAAACGGAAACATGAGTTCACGGTAAATGGTAGTGTGTGTTCACTTTTGAATGATACACGTGTTCACATTACGGAGGCATGGGTTCGTATAAAATCCAAATCAAACCAGCATGAATGAGGAATCTAGTCTGAAAATGTATTGTAACGATAATTTTATTGCAATTTCCTGTGTGGATGCAGAACAATATTAAACTCGCATCGATTATAAAAGGATGGAGGTTGCACCCATCTAGTACTAACTAGTACTATCCTAGTACTATCTAGTATTATCCTGATGCGGTTTTTCAGCTTGTCATGACCAAATAGTTTTCCCATAAATTTATTGTAAATGTCAAGGCAATTTTGCTCGATATTACTCGTTTGAGTTCATAGTGAACGGCAACATGGGTACGTGATTTGCTGTTTGGCCAAATAATACGTGAGCGAATCGGTCAGTCACCGACAAATACTTATAGACGCGTATGGTCAGATCTTTCTTGCCCGTCCACTTGACATTGCTTTATCACAGTCGTGCAGAAGGGCCCTATAGCAGAGCTACACTTATGGAGATCTCTGACTTTTCCATTACACCATCGGAAAAGGTATGACACTGAAGGAAAACTGTCCATCACAGGCCTCTCCAGTGAATACAACGTCATATTTTGAACATTTCTTTGTTAAATTTATTTATTTTTGTTTGGTTTCACTAGGAATCGTAATTTTTGCAAAGCTTAAGTCACTCCGGGCCTTAGAGTGGTTAGCTCACAACATCACCTCATCACCAAAGTGCAGTATGTTGCACATAACGTGCTATTAATGAGGATTTTTACCCTGTCTTTAAACATTTGTGTAGCCCCATTTCTACTGGACAATGCAACGGTATTTTAGTCCGACGATATCAGGCAATTGTGTCGGCAGACGATACTGTCCGGGTAATTTAAAAACCGTTTATTCTGCATATTTCTTTACCTCTTCAATTCCTGAGTTGCTTCTAGTAAAGGCATTTAATTATAGAGCTGGATCTTTGTTTGTGATTATTTCCCTACAACTTTGTACTGATGTCACTGAGCGCCTAGTGTGCTTGAACAAACCTCAATTGCAGTATTCCTTTCCCGCTACTCCATATTATTCAGAATGCTGTAACATATGTATCAGGGCAGGCTTGGAAGCACATCCCAGTAATCGTTTTTCACTAAATCAGTTTAACTCTGATTCGGGCTCACGTATTTATGCTCGAATTATGCCTAACTAATATTACAGTTAAGGTACATTTTTATCTGAAACTATTTGGCCTACTTGATGTTATCGATTCTGTACGAACTCATACAAATTTTTATACGATGATATGTTCTGCCCAATCGAATCCACGTTCATCGCTACCACGTAACACAGTTCCTGATTAGTGACTGCCTTTGCAATATTTCACTGTAATGTCGGCTTCAATTGCATGTTGATAGTCGCTTGTGCATTTATTGCGATAAGTAAGGTTGCCATGAACAAGGAATTGTATTACTTCGAATCGATCCTCCAAAAAAGTCTCTATAACATTTTTTATCACCATAATTAGACGTGGTTAGAATGGGTTATGTTAAAGCCCAGGTCTATTTATCACTATAAATAGACGTGGTCTTCACGACATGATCAAGTAAAATGGCATTAGTGTACCCTTATTTTTCAAAATTATTCATACATTACATTCCCATGTGGAAATAACTGAACTAGTGGAAACTGAAGTGAAGGCGCGAGTGATGGAGGGATGTAAAGTGTTGGGTGCACTAAAGAGTGTAATGAGCTGTAGGACGTTGGGGATGGAAGCAAAGATATGGCTGTAGGAGGGTGTTGTTGTCCTGTCTGTGCTCTACGGAGCTGAGGCTTGGGGGGTGAGAGCAGAGAAGAAAAGAAGGTTGAATGTTTTCGAGATGAAATGCTCGAGGAGCATGACTGGAGTAACGCTGAGAGACCGGATCACCAACGACGTGGTTTGAATCAGAACAGGGATGGTGAAGAAGTTGGAGGACAGAGTGGATTCGCATGTGCTGAGATGGTTCGGGCTCATGGAGAGGATGGATGAAGGGAGATTGGTGAGAAGGGTGATGAATGCGGAGGCGAGTGGTCGCAGGCCTAGAGGTAGACCGAAATTTGGGTGGGTATATGGTGTGAAGCAGGCGTTGGGAAGGAGAGACGGGAATGTGGAGGTGGCGAGAGAGCGTGCAATGAATATGCGTGAGTGGAGAATCGCTGTGAATGGTTGATTTTGACACTGCTCGGATGTGCTTTTCCACCCTTGGCATCCCGCTGTCTAGATGGTCGTGAGTGGAAGGGGCCCGGCCATTATAACAAGGCGGGGGTAAACCAGTGAAAACTGTCGGGCCCTGCTGCTGACGACGGATCCTCGGACTGCACTCGTGACCCAGAGTGTAAGTTGAGGAGGTACCGGCCGGACCCTTTAGCACAAAAGGGCTAAGTTGTATGAGTGTGAGCGTTTGAGGTGCGCCTTGCCGTCGGCCACCCCCTTTTCTGGGGGATGCGGCCCAGTGTCTGTAACTGTATCTGTATTTGTACATTTGCAAAGTTCTATCATCAGCTGAAGTACTCCACTTCCTGTGGGTATCATAACAAAATATACCTAGCAGATCGTACTATCATTGATACAATACCCGAATGTTCGTTTCTGAAATAAAAATATTTTCAATGAAATACATGCAAAACGGATATAGCGTACCTCGAATTAAATGCCAAAACTGAAGAATATATATACGCTGTAACAAAAATATTCTCTCTGCGACCTAGAAGCATACACATAGCAAATCAAAATTTTACCCTACGGAGTGCCGCATCTATGTTTGAATAAAAAAAAACGCAAAAAACATCAAATGATTTATATAAATTGATACATAATACAGCTAAAGCTACCTTAAATATACTAAAAATATGACAAACCACGTCGCCGTTAGGCCGCTGTGGCCGAGCGGTTCAGGCCTTAGCATAGACACGAAGGGTTTGGTGGCGGAGAGAATGGGCACCTCCACCCTCGAAGTCAGACTAACTTTGCCACCCTCATAATTGGCCGGGAACAGCAGAATGTCTGTGTCTATATACTATACAATTATCAGTTATGTTATGATCGAAACCAATATTCAATCAGAACCAATACGGGCGAAAACCAATTATTGATCTTATTTTATAGTCTGGATTTGACAAGCGTACAAATGATCTCCCATTGATTGCATTTCATATCAACAAACTGGTTTCGGTGTATCATAAATAACGTTGCACTACGATATAAGGTAATCAAGAAGTAGGAAATACTCACGATTCATGGAGGCAGTATCTAACTGTCCTCCATGTGATGCAGCGCTCTGAGTTTCAGATGAACGTGAATTGTCACGATGCTGTTTTCTTATCCGCAGGAGCTGACATAAAAGGGGCAATGTTGAGAGCTGGGAAATGTATCGCTCCCCTCGACCCAATCCAACGAATTTCCCTTGAGATCAGAGGACCTGATCAACGTTAGACTTTTGGGTTACTTGTGTTCTCTTTTTCTTTATTGGTTGTTGCAATCAATATTTGCACGATGAAGATGACAGAGTATGTCGAGCACATAAAAATAAATCCGGAGCATTCATCCTTTTTGTAAGTTCGGCTCGTTTCATGTACAGATAAACTACAACTAAAATTGCAATGCGGTATCATAGTTACTGAACGTCTTGAAGGGCGAGAATTGATTTGTAGTTTGTATTACTGAGTTTTGTTAAACTATTTACTTTAAAAACATGGAACGGTTACGGAAGCGAAGCAGCTGTTGAAGAAAAACGTGGCACAAAAGGAAACACTGACGTCAAATATAGTGAATGCGGTAGCCATATTGATGCAGCCGCAGTCTAGCGTAGGTCGCCTAATGTCAAAGATGCCGCCCTGGAACCACATTACAAAGCAATGTAGAGCAATGCTGAGCGGTCAAAAGTAGCCAACTTGGAATAAAGATCAGATAAACGATTGAAGCTAGAGAACGGAAATAAATATTCTATTGAATGACGTGTTCAGAATTGTTTGTAGGTGAAATTCCAAGTGTTGATTGGAAAGTCATCCCTTTACAAATGCTAAGAATATAACGAAACCAAATTAAATTCCAATTCAAATGAGTCATTTATAGTTCTATAGTTATTATATTATATCAACAATGAAGACATTGAAAAGAACATAGCTGAAGTGAACACTGTACAATGTGTCGGAATAGGTTTCTTACTAAATGATGGAACAAAATCATGGGTCTAGTGCAGGCGCTGATACTTGCAAAACATTGGAACTCAATAAAACTTGTATCGATTCTGTCAACTTTGTCGGCGAATGCTGAACTGTTGAGCAGCTGACACGAATACAATGACGTATTTCGACGGATCAGCTGCTTGAGAACAGATGGCAACATCACCTTGAGTTATGGCGCACTACCACAAGTCCACCCTCCTCGCCTCGTCCCGATTGACACCAAAGAGAAATTGAAGTGAGCTGTGCATCGAAGTTATCGGAGACAACGGATAGAGTGCGGGTCTGGTTTTGTCATTAATGACCAATAAATTTGGAGTTACATTAAGCCGAGATATCCACACAACTGCAACAGGCGATCGCAATCACCGAGAGCCGACCTTCAGGAGTACCATATACACTGGCCGGTGCGCTGCAGTTCTCAGTGTTTGATGTCAAAAACTCTCAAGTAAAGCAAACAGGTTAAGCCAGGAAACTGACAACGCTTAATTCCATGTTTGGGCGGTACCGCTGGGTAAAGATGTCTTTGAGCATAGTGGATGATAGCGAACAATTACAGACCCGGATGAGCGGTGCATTGAATAAGGCCTAAGATGCGTAAAAGGTGTCGTAGATGTACAGCAAAGGAAGCAAGGTGTACAGCAAAGGAGGCAATGATGAAGAATGCATTGAATGGCCTTTCCAACGACATCGGAAAGTTGATACAACGAATGAGAAGATTAAACATAAAGCTGAATTAAAATAAGATCAATTTTAAATTAATAAAAACGCATATTGCTGATGCATGTTGGACCGCCTAGGGATGTCATTTCATTGGTGCCATAACACAAGTTACAACATGTTGAATTGTTAAATCATCGTTCCGTACATGTCGCGGAGACACTCTTTTGTAATACAACTATATTCAAGCATTTTTAAAACTCACTTTATGACGACATGGCAACTTGCTTGCCTCCACCGAGTTGAAATTTCGTATAATACGTTACTTTTCAATTTAATAATACTAGTCATTTGACGAATATTGCTTCACTTTGACACCTTCTGAACTACGATTCAAATCGTTTAACAGAATTTATATGAAAAGAATGGTGGTTGATGCCATCTTGCTTTCAAACACGCTAAGGCTCTATTGGTCATGAAATATGGGATATATGAGTGAAGTCAGAAGCTGAAAAAGGATGAGCAATATTGGAAATAACTGCAACTACTAATTAATAAAAAATAACACCCTTTGGGGGGTAAATGTGTCCACAGCTTGCCTTGAATGATCGAAGAAAGAGAATTTTAGATAGTCGATTTTCCAGTGACCTTGGAAGATTGAACAACCGCGAGCATTCCAGACCCTTTAGTAGCTCCTAACCAAGCATCCTGTACGCTCCTATTATGATGGAATTGAAGAGAAAGCAATACAAGGAGATGCCAAGGAGGGGTCGGAGCGGTGCAATTATAAAATGACAAGTCAGTAAAAAAAAGAAGAGCGCTCAGTGAATCTGAAATATGATCCTCACTGAGCGAGTGAGAAACTTTGGGGATCCTATTTGATGCGTCAAGATCAAAGATTATGCATTTTATATGTACGAACTTAATCAAACTGAACACAAGTCATTTCAGCCGAAATTTGGAATGAAAATAAAAAAGTGTCCGAGCGGTTTCAGGGCACTTTTTATCCCTTAATTACTCTGAAATGTGACCTAGGCTATGAAAAACTTTAATTACCGCAGCGATTGCAGATCGTTTAATAACGATACCGAACGAGACGAGGAACGCTCAGCCGTTAAAAAGTCTGTCATGGCAGAGTGACCTGGAATTATGAAATGACCCAACATTTCAGTGAAACAATATATGTCATGAAGAATTCGCTGTTTAATCAAGATATAACAATGTTTGACGGTCAAAGAGAAATGATCCCGCGCAGTTAAAATCATGAAATAGCCACATCGCACCCACTCAAAAACACAAGGCTGCCTGAGATGAGCCAATGATGTTCTTTTGGCTTCTTGTCTCATCTGATGCCGAATTAAAGTTTGGAAAATCTGAAGCAAGCACGACCTATCAATGTTTTCTTCTCAAAGAATCTTCAAGAAAAAACCTCTTCAACGAATGCCGTGATCCCAAGTAAGAGCAGATCACTGAACGCTATGCAACAAGACCTATCATGTCGCGGTGCATCACTCTAAGATTTGTTTTGGAAATACAGTAATGCTACAAGTTGTTGAAGTTCGATAAATATATTTATTTCTATGCGCGGACGGGACACCATATGAATGGCGACAGATTAAGCGTTCATTTTCTTCTGTCAAATTCACTGAATATGCTAACAACTGGAGGTTCATGCAGGTCACAACTTCTCCATACTATTCACAGAAATAGAATAGAGGGCACCAATTACCGGATGGAGGCATAGAGTTAAAAGAGTTGATGATAATGTATTATCAAACAAATATATTATCAATCATCTGATTCAGGTTGGATGTTGGATAACTTTGGTTTGGGTGCCGATTAAACGTATATTGAAATTATTTGAATGAATGTTTAATTACGAGTGACCAGTTTGATAGGGGTTTCCTAGCATGATCACCCATAGTCCTATCTGTTTAGGTATTTTCAACTCATCCCGTACTATATCTGCCACTCAAGCTGAATGCAACACCGAGTGTCAGGTTCCTCAATACGAGTGGCAGCGGCCGAAGTTCAATACAATGCAATCTTGTCCCACTGGTGCCAATATTTGGTGTGGAAGCTAATAATTGGATTCCCTCGACACAAGATTCACCACACAGTTCCAGAGGAATGTTTGTTGCTTGATGACGTAACTTATGCAGTAACGAAATAAAAGTTTTTTATACTGAATAAATCAGGGACGAATGCATTATGCTCATTTGAGAGAAATTATATGTTGTTGTAGGGTGTTTGATCCTACTAGAATTTTCATGTATATTGTGCTCAGAGAATTGAGAACAAAGAGTACCAGCTCTTGCAGAGCGTATGCGTGATGAACGTTGCGGGACAATGGCAAAAAGATGTTTCTCTCTTCGTGTCACATAAGCCAGTTAACTTAAGATTCCAATTAGATCTACCTAGAATTGTACATCAGTGTAGCAATCTCCTGCCGGTGTTGCAGATCAGTGTATTCACGTCCTGTCGGGGTTTCGACACGTATTGCCGCGGTCACCTAATACTAGTCGACTTTTTAGTATTCATGACGTAATTACTGGGCGTAAAATGTCCCCTAATCGTGAAGGCATTTGATTTGCAATTAACCAAACATACATACATATACTTCAATAGTTCATATGTGTGTTATCGACTATATCAAACAGGAATTCGATGTGTCATATTGAACCTTGGCTAACATCAACAGTATTCGACTTACTTTCCGCTGCCACTCACGACTTTTTAATCCAATTCATCATGAATGAAGAAAATATTATAGAAAAATGGTATAGCAATATACTGTTCTTCTCTCCTGACTTTTACTAAATGTGTGATTATTGTTTATTCTCCATTCATGATGATTTGTTTAATGCATTTACTGGTTATCTAAGATTACAAAATCATCTATAAATAGTCCTTAAAAGATAAAATCGAACATTCTTAATTTATCATTCACTCACCAAAAAATTAATTCAATAAATATCGGGTCGAGAGGAAATTGCCCAAAAGTTATTTTACTGAGTGTTTTCTTTTTTTACAATCACTCACTATCGAACGGACAGAATACACGACGCTTCTACAGAGATTTCTCACTCATCATGAACAGATGCTTACGTTTTCCATCGTCTAACTACGTTTGGCATTTTAGGTTACCAGGATTCATGAGATGGTTGCTTTACTGTCGAGTTTATCAACCTTGCTCTTATTCATGGTTCTAGCTGGATGATTATGGCTGAATATAGCACATATGAAGAATGAAAAAAATAATAGCATTATCCAGAAATTAACATTGTTTTTCAGAGCCATATAACAAATGCATTTTTATTACTGATCACGGAATTTAGCAGGGAACGATGTAAATTCAAGCTGAAAATCTCTCCAGCACATTCCGAGTTTTGGTGCGGAAAGTTTGGTGCATTATCTTTCAACAGTTGCACTCTTGTAGAGCAATCATTTGTGAGGTACACAGAAATAGAAAAAAATACATTTGAAACAAGAGCAGTGCAAGTAAAAAATACTGTTTGATAGAACGGCGCTCTTTCTCTACATACTTGCGATATTTTAAAAGGAAACTTTATTTGAAAACAGAGGACTTAACATCGTTTACTATTTATGAGGGAATTTACAGTGAGATTTACATTCGTTACCATTTATGAGTTTAGAAGTGGTACAATATTGTCACACTAAATGATGCAGTAATGCCCATTTTACATCGCGTTTGGTAAAGACCTACAGTTCATTCTAAAAACATATTTCTAAGATAGAGCAAATGCATTTTCAATTCAATTTCCACAAGAAATTGTACTTTATCACTTCACTTATAAATTGATTCATATTTGTGACGTACCCGATCATTTCTCATTTAAATTGAACGTAGGGTAGGTGGGTTGTAGAGCAATGGGAAGCGAAGGTAGGGCTCCACAGAACCATGTGAACCACAGGTAGGGTCCAATAGGATGCTGTGAACTACAGCGGAAGTGTACACACTATTTCATATTTTGATCGATCCTTTCGCAAGCATCCTTTGATGGGTTTTCCCATTATTTAAAACATTAAACAAGGGGATTCAACGTGATTTGTTTGCCGCTCTATTCCGATGCTGACACCAGAAATACAAACACCTAAGAACTTCCCGTTAATGCGTCCTCATTCATTGATAGGTGTTATAGATGTTATTGTTTCAATATTGAAGGAACGAAAATCATCTACATACGTTAAGCCAGAATTAAAATACAGGCATTAAATATGCAAGCCTTGTGCTCCATTCCTAATACTGTCAAGCTGTGCAATATTTTAGGGCACCGTGCATTTTACTATACCATGCCGACAGAATTCAGCCATCACGGCTTGTTGATTCATACACTTGCCGACTTTAATACTCTGTGGTTTTGGGGACGCGAGTTCCTTGCTCCCTCCCGTTACCCCATCGCAGGAGTCGGCGCCAACCTGCTCCTACTGGCAAAGCAGAACAAGCCTTGATCTTCTCAACGAGCGTTGAAGCCCCGAAGGTGCCTGGCTCTTAGCTTAGATGGAGCAGTACCAATGAAAGCCAAAGTATTCAAGGCTGCACTGTGTCGGAAACAGGCAATGTAATGGGCTAATGGGCTGGAAAACGACCGTTATACGAATGGAGCAGGTAAGGAAGCGTAACTGATTTTATTACATGTCAAAAAGAAACGTAATCAGGCCGCCGTGGCCGAGTGGTTAGCGTGTTCGACTGCAGTGTCAGCCTCTGGTCCTGCATGTCGCGAGTTCGAGCCTCGGCATGGACACGGCGGTCTTGAGGCGGGGAGATTGGGCGCCTCCCCCCTCTGTATCAGCTTAGCTTAGCCACCCTCCTAACTAGGGGGAAACGGCTGTATGTCTATACATACATACAAAAAGAAACATACACAATACATTAATTGAGAACGTGCAGTCTATGTTTCTCAATATGTGATATTATGTACTTCTGTCGTGGAAACAATGTGCGCGACGTTAGGTCCAATCAATGATGCGTTCGCTGCAGCTAGCATTATGATTCATTTATCTTTCACCATTTGGTTTTGCACGCAATGTCGAGGGAAACAATTCCGCATGCAATATACCAGATTAAACTTTTCATGAATAATATAAACCACATTTGTTCTATCACTTTTATAAAATGATATGTATTTATGACACACTCTATCACTTCTCGTTTATACTGAAACATGAGATAGGTAGGTTTTCATTAGCTTATGAGAAGCAAAGGTCGGGCTTCTGAGACACACAAGTTGAAAATTAATTAATTCAAACGAATTACAAATGGAAAAGTTGAACGCTGTGTAATTTTTTTTTTCACCATCCTGGCCTGAAATTGTGACCATGAATGTTTCAATTAAAAAAATCATGAGCTGTCAAGTTGCACCAATCCATTGCCTCCAATATTTTTTGATGCGTAAGTTTGAGGAACAAAGATTTCTGATGATTGATTTTTTGTTACTGTTTGTCTCAATTTAATTGACAATGAGAACGAAACGTCCAATTGGTTATGCTTGCTTTGAGCCCCTGCAATAAAGACGGAACCGATTGAAGTCGTATGTATTATACCATACCATACTTTATTTAGGCTAGTGATTATTTTAGGTTAACAAACATTGTAAAAACATTATATCATAACAGCATATTAAATATTAACGCAATTACATTAACGTATGTTTAATGAAGCAGAACTCCCTGCAGTTCTCATAACAACTCTTAACCGACTGCTGGAAAACATAACCGACAGCAGAAATCATCAGAAAATAAAACTTCGCTGCCGCCCTGACCCCAAATTTGCACGTAGAATGAACTAGCAGATAGAGGTAGGCGGACAATAATCCTGTTATCCAAACTGATAAGACCCAAACGTCTCTGACGGTCTTACATAATGAACGAAGGGGTGGGGAACACAGGAACTAACGTCACTAGCGATTGAGACGGGAGCAGAGAGGATGAAGGGTCATGATGCAAAGATACAGATACAAACACTAGGCCAGATCCCACAGGAAGGGCGGTGGCCGACTTGGGTCGCTATCCTTGGCGCTAAATTCTTTTATAGCTAATGTCAGATCAACCCCTATCATCTCCGCCAACTGCCTTATCAGCCCCAAGTTGTTCCGACAACCTACCTACGGTACTATTTTTTAACAGCGAACATCCACACCGTTCCTCAGTCACACCAGCCACTGTCAGATCTGCCAGTGTCATTCTGTCGAAAATCTTTTTCTTTCACGTCAGAATCAGCCACCAGTCGTACCATTCTACCGGTTATCACTTTAATGAAACTTTTCCTGCCCAACCTAAC